>JASDQU010104711.1:88346-98686 GCA_032191745.1 Picea mariana | reverse complement strand
CCCTTTTTCCTCTTTAATTAAAATTAATTTAGCAAGTGTAGATAAAAACAACCATTTACCCTCTTTTATTTTTAACTAAAAATTAATTTAGCAAATGTAGATAAAAACAACCATTACCCCTTTTTAAAAATTTAATCCTCCATTATAATTTTGACTTTAATAAATAAGTTTGAATTTCTTACCCCCCTTCTTGTTACATGTTTACTTATTATTATTTTTTTTTACCACATGTTCTACTTAGACCTAGGTTTTAATTTCACTAGGTTGGGTGACAATTTTATTAGAAAAAATTGTTTTTAAGACTTACTTATCACATCATTCATTTGAAGGAAGTCTAGGTCCTAACGAGGCATAATTTTATAGGCACTAGGTTTATTAACTTATCATAGTTAAAATCGTGACATGCTATTTAGGATGCACTACGTGCTCCAAGGTTGCCACTCACCTCTTTCTGTTTTCCTTGCGTGATGTGCCCTTCATCATGCACCACGTGCTCCAAGGGTTCCACTCACCTCTTGACTGAATTTGGTAGACGTCAAACCCCTGGAGTCAATACTCCATCAGGTGATGTTGTGGGAGACTAAGGGCCTCTAAGGAATAAGGCCCCTGCCTTATTGCGCCCCCCTTTAGAATGATCATGAGAAACTGTCATAGTCTGCCCTTACGACATCGTGGGTCTTCTCAAACTAGGTAATTGTTAACCTACAGTTTGATCCATGGCGGGAGTGCTAGTAGTTTGTGGAAGGGATGTTTCCATACCTCTCCCTCAAAGTCTCTGGTTGTCATGCATGACCCCTCTACTCCACATGTGATTCTGGTTGGCAAGCTATCTTCATCTTGCATCCATCAACGAATATTGTCAGTAATAATAATCAATCATCATAATATCTAATCATATGTACATATGTCACATCAACAACATTCAAACCCAGCAGTCCATTCCCTGACTTGATACAGATTCCAAGGGGTTCCATCGATGCCTCTGCATCCTTGTTGGCACAGGGGCAGACCCAGGGTTCAATAATTAAGAGCGCACCAACAAGCCCTAACTACTAGCCCTTTCAGAAACACCTACGAAGCAGATGCAGTCTCAATCGAAGTAGCTATAGAGGGTTGTAGGACACAAGTGTCTACAACCAAAAGGAATGTAAAGTGGATTCAAAGAAACAACACACAACAACCTAGTATTCTTTATCTTCCTTAAACCTATTGCACAAGTTATATTTCATATCTAACACAATATCACAATAGCAATAGATCAATTGACAAAGAGCACAACATCAATCACACATAACACAAGATATACGTGATTCACCCTCTCCCTAGGGATACATCCATAGAGTTGTGCTTTATAATATATTAAGATGAAATCATATATTTCTATATGCACTCTTAGCTAGTAGATATTCTCTCTTCTCTCTTCTCTCCCTTCCCTAAGCACCCAGCTGAAGATCTTACAATACCAGAAGGTTCTCACCATACAATAGTTCTCTCTCAATATCAATGCCTCCTCATAACATAATCAAGCAACAAATTCAAAACAAACCCTCTTCCCTCATCTAGGTTCTTATTTATACATTAAAATCACTCACCGACAGCCTTAGGTCGAGACCTAAGTGCCAAAACCCTAGATACCAAAACCCTAGGTGTCTAAAACCCTAGGTCAACTTGACCCGCATTTTCACGTCTTCTCCAGACTATCTTTCCTTCTTTCATGCGTGATGCTTCAAATAATTTGTTGGAATCTTCTTCTGCTTTCTGATTTTTCCACGATCCCTCTTCCTTGTTGATCTGTCATCATCGATCTCCTCATCCAACAACTTGCTTTCTTTTACTTTGCTCCATCTTTTATTCACTTTTGCTCACGTTGACCCAATATTAGTCATTGTGTCTTCTGCGCAGTTCACATTCCTTCTTTTCTTCCTTAATATTCACTTACCTCTATACCCAAGGGCCAACAGGATCCCAACTCTCACCTATAACTCATCCCGAGGCACTTCAAATATGATGCTTCTATTTTACTTCAATTTCAGACTACTCAGGGCAGCCTGTGCTTTCAGCTCTATGCCTCCCTTCCTTCCTTGTACAGACTGTCTTTTCTATGTCCGTTACTGAGTTTCAACTGCACCTGGTACCTAGACCCTTTTCCTCACGCTTTTACTAGGAGTTGCGAGGCAGTTGGTTGTCATAATACAATTTCAATTGGCTCCCATTCACCAAACCTTCCTTCCATTCTCCAGTCAAAGTCTTCAACTGTGCAACTCCTCCTTCCATAATATAGATAGCCTAATACGGCCCAAGCCAATGCATTCTGAACTTCCCTGGGTGCTTCATGAATTTGCTGTCATAGATCAATACCAAATCTCCTTGCTTGAATGCTTTCTTCTTGATATGACTGTCATGGTAGGACGTTTCTCTTTCTTTCTGAACTTGTTGATGGAATCCTAAAATAAATCTATCTTCTTCGAGTTCAACCAACTGCACGAACCTCTCTTGAACAGTGCCAGTGTCATCCATATCTGTAAAGGTTGCAATTCTCAGACTAGGAACCAAATATTCCAAGGGTACAACTGCTTCTAGGACATAAACCAACTTAAAGGGAATCTGCATGGTCAACTTCTTACAAGTGGTTCTATAGGCTCAGAACACTACTTGTACTCTCAGGTCCCAGTCATCCCTGTTCACACTGCAAATATTTGTCAACGTTGTCTCCAAGATCTTATTGAATGCTTCAACTGTCTCATTTTCTTGTGGATGATATGGCATGCTCTTTTGATGGTGAACTTCAAATTATCGAGTCAAAGCTTCAATAGTCTTGTTAATAACATGTGTGCCTTGATCGCTCATCAGGGTCTTTAGGCATCTAAACCTAGTTATGATATCATCAAATATGAAGCACATAGATGTAGTTTCACTACAGTCCTTGACTTCTCTTTCTTCGACCCATCTGGTCAAGTACTCTATCGTAATGATTATGTATCTAGCTCCTGTGCGCTTCCCTGGTGGGTTGATAGGTCCTACGAAGTCAATGGCCCATTTCTCAAATTCCTGTAAGGTCAGCTGGGGTGCTAATGACATTTCATCTCTTCTGGATGGTTTTCCAACTCTTTGGCATACATCCCAGGCTCTGTCATAATCCTTAGCATCTATGTGTAAATTAGGCCACCAAAGGCTAGCTCTAAGAATCTTTTGCGTTGTTTCTTTCCCTTCGTAGTGTCCTCCTGAGATTCCTTCATGGGATTTAGGAAGGATCAATGGTTTCTCTTCTTTCATAACACACCTCCTCAATATCTCATCAGGTCCCATCTTTTATAGTTTTCTAGCTATAATTGAAAAATCTACAGCTTGAACTACCAACTATTTCTTATGAATAACCATATAGTCACTAGGTCCCATTCCTGTTGACAGGAACTATACTATCTTTGTGAAGTGATAATCAACCTTCCTGATGGCTAGCAACTGTGCATCTGATAGTGTATCCTCCAAACTAGTAGGCTCTTCTCCATGTTCCAACCTCGACAAGTGGTCAGGACCTTTGTTCATTCTTCCTGGCTTAACCATGATCTCAAAATCATATTCTTGAAATAACAGAAGCCATCTACATATTCTTCCCCCCAACACTGGATTGTTGACTAGGTATTTCAGCACGAAGAGATAAATAAACATTTTAAATTTTCCTCCCAGCAAGTAGTGGCAGAACTTCTCCAATGCATACACCATGGCTAAACCTTCCCTTTGAGTGGTGGTGTAATTAATCTCAGTTGTGTATAGCTCCATGCTAGCAAAGGCTAATGGGTGGTCGATGTCTCATGTTCCCGGTTATGCTAGAACTGCTCCTAATGCGATATAACATGTATCAACATGCACATGAAATTCCTTGCTCCACTCTAGGAAAACCAGAATAGGCACAGTAACCATTTTCTGTTTCAGTGTGTCGAAGCTCTGTTGGCATTGTTCTGTCCATTGAAACTGATAGTATTTTTTCAAAATCTTTTCCATGGGTGTTGTAATATGTGCATAGCCTTTAATGAACTTCCTGTACTATCTAGTATGTCTTAACGCAGTGCGCATCTGTTTGACTGAAGTAGGAGGGGGAAGATCAACTATAATGGCAATCTTAGATGGATCCACCAGCAATCCCTGCTTGCATACAATATGACCTAAAAACACTCTGAAGGGTGAAAAGAAGATGTACTTTTTTAGGTTCAAGGAAATATGACATTGCCTACACTTATCCAACATTAGTCTTAAACATTCAATATGATTTTGAAAAATACTGAAAACAACCCAATCATCAAAGTATGCTTCCAGGAATTCATGTAAAAACTCCTTGAATGCTTCGACCACCACCCTAGAAAATATGGTTGGTGTATTCTTCAATCCAAATGGCATCACTGTATACTGGTAGGATCCCCATTTTGTTGCAAATGTGATATTATGGTGATCTTCCTTGGCAATCCGGATCTGATGGTATCCTGAAAATCCATCTGTAAAAGAATATACCTCTTGTCCTCCTATATTGTCTAGCACTTCGTTAGTGAATGGTGTAGGGAATGGGTTATGCAAACAAGAATCATTCATCTTCCTAATATATACACAAATATTGATTTCTCCAGTCTTCTTATCCTACACCACCATAGGGCTTATCTATTCTGACTCTTTAACAGGTTCTATGATTCCTGCTTCTAACATTCTGTCTAGTTCAATATTCACTTTTTCCTTATATTTAGGGTTCAATCTGTAGCGTCTCTGTTTGACTGGACTTGCATTTGGTTTCAAAGGGATCCTCATCTCTCCCATGGGCCCTTTAATACCGTTCATATCAGTGAACTTGGTTGGAAACAAGTCCTCATACTCATGTAGTAACTATGTGATCTTGTCAATAGTGGCAACATCCCAATAGTCTCCAACATTTGCAAGTTTCAGTGTTTTCTATGTTCCAATATTGAATTTCTTGATGTTGATCAGTTGTCCAATGAAAGGTAGCTCACCTCTTGGTCCTTCTATCTCTCTTTGGCCTTCTTTTTCGATGATGTTCACCTTTCTAGGATCATTGTCTTTATCAGCATTGATATTGTAACAACCTTGCAGTTTCTGAAGAGGCGCAGTCCATTCATCCTCTTCTTTCTCCAAAGGGAGGCTAGGTGCCTCCTCGAACACTTTCTATCTTACAATCTGTAATACTTGATCCACTGTAGGATATTGGATTTCAAATAATAAGGTAGTTACAAAGTTTTGGGTCATACCTTCCCAATTTGTAGTGATGAGGCACAGTTCTGCTTGAAGGTACCAATTGATACGGGTTGTGTCCAGTGTGTTGATGAATTTATGCACCCACTGCTCTTGAGGAATGTTTCTCTAGGCTTCCTCGCAACTTCGCACATGGTCCTTCAAAAATCTCCAACCTATGTATCTAAATTTGCAACCTTCTACTAGCTCTGAGAACCATGTTGTCATCAAAGTGTGACATTGTACCCAATCTGTAATCTTGTGTTTGTGTCTCCCCCACCACCTTGCTGGAGTTGCTTTCAAGGCCTCGTCCAGTGACAATAATCTTTGTTGTATTGGTACAATTTCTTCAAAATTTATCAAGAACTCTTTTAAATGATTTAAACCATCAAAGGTGGGCAATTTACCTACTATTGTGTTGATCCAGTGAACTTCTCTTGTCAATCTAGCACACCTTCTAGTATATGCTTCATACATTTTGTTCTGCCAATTCTCCAATGCTTCTTTCAAATCTGATGAGCATGCACTCTCACTTCTCCAGCTTAAATTCCCATTTGTTGTAGGATTAATGTAATCTTGTTGTCTGGCTGTCAATTTGTATATGTTTTCTAACTCATATGCATGGTCTTCTTCTCTGATGGGATCTGTGTATATGGGACCTTCATTAGGGTCCAAAGGTGAAATGACTCTAAGGCTATCACCTTCAAATGTCATTCTTCTTTTTTTTAAATCAACCATAGTGGAATTGTTGAAATCCCAATCAATTCCTAACAACGTGGGGTAAGAGCAGCTATCATCAACTATCTAAATGACCTCGAAGTCAACAAATGTTTTGACCCCATCAATGTCTATAGGGACATGTTCCAATCTTCCAAAGGGGCTCACATCTTGCTGATTGGCCATCCTAAGCCTGATGGGAGAATAGATCAACTTAGGTTTTCCCATCAGTGCCCAGGTTTGTTTCGTCATGACATTGACTTCTGACCCTAAGTAAAGGACGACGTAGTTTATATCATACTCTCCAATTTGAGCATTCAGGTGTAATTCTTTATTTGTCATCCTCTTTTTAGATATTTGGTGTACTTCTCTACTCATTAAGGGGTCTACCTTTCCTATCTCGTACTGTCTAATCAATTTTTGTATCTCTTGTATATCACTTTCATCCTGAATCAACTTAATACAAGTAGATAAGAATTCCATGAGCTTGCTTACCTCTTTTCCTTATTTAGTAGAGAAGACTAATCGAATGCCAGAGGCATTCTATATTCTCTCACTTCTGGTCAAACCTTTGATGAAGAAGCCTGATCTCTTCTGAATTCCTTTCTTACCCCCTCAAACACTTGTTTTTCTTTCTTTACATCAAAATTTTGGGTCTTCTCTACAGTTTTCCTGACTCCTAATTCTTATGTAGTCTTTCCCTGGGTCACTCTATCTTCTCCTGTAACAATGCCTCCTCTAGTGATAACAATGACTCTGGGATCTACTCTGTGATGTTCTTCTCTGATTAGTTGTATTTGTTGGTTTCATCCTCGTTTCTCCTAAAGTTTTTCTAACAGCGCAGAACAATCTTCTATGACATGTTCGAATGAGTTGCAGTAGTTGCAAGTGGTACAAGGGTTTTGACAGTCCCTTTCCAAGTGTCCTGGTTGTGAGTAGTTATAACAGATGATCTGTCCTTGACCTCGACCCATACCTCCTCCTCTTACTCTTCCTCAGAATCCACCCCGAGGGTTGAAGTTTCCTCTTCCTGGGGAATTATATTGCACAATGCCTCCCTCTTGTTGTACTTCACCTTGAATTTTGTATATATCCCTTAACCTTTCATGCATGAGATCACACGATCTGCAATCCCTATCATCATGCCCCATCGACTTACAGAATGTACAGTACAGATTTGCATGTGTCTGGAAATATTTTTTGCAAATAGTAACATTCTCTAGGGTGATGTCAATTTATACATACCTTGCACCAAGGCAAGGTAACTTTCTTTAAAGGACTCAGGGCTCCAGATTCCAAATACTGATGAAACAGGGGACAGTTCTCCTTGTCATAGCCTTCTGATTTGCATCTAATACACCAAATATCTTCTCTTTTATATTTTCCCTTGTCTTTATTCATATCTTCGACCTGCAGTGATAAGATAGTGAGTTGACTCAAGATTTGACTCATACCTGAGCTGGATTCTCCCATAAGGGTTGATTCTGTTAGAAAAATAGGATCACAGAGCAATAAAATAAAACAAATGTGAAAACAAAACATAGAAGATACGCTATACAATAGAGACACAGATTTACGTGGTTCACCCAGTGTGGGCTATCTCCACCAGAGAAATTGCTAGGTCCTTCCTTTATTATTATCCAACATATCAAGGGATACAACCTACAGCAAACCCGTTGTAACTTCCTCTTCTTTCTCTCACAGTCTCCTATCTCAGAATACAATATTCACCCAACAACCATAGCTGCAATACATTTCCCTCATAAAAGAGGGTTTCCTTATAGGGAAAAAAACCCTAACATAATCTCTACCGTTAGATCTGTGACCTTATAATGAACAGTCCAGATTTACAATGAAATTACAATATACATTTACAAGGAAATTTTTCCTTTGGGGGCTTCACCCTTGAACCCCTGCTTTCCCCCAGATCCCCCAGCCAGGGGAATAGCCCCCCCGAACCCCGCAGAGGGGGTACTCCCCCTCTGCACTCCCCCACGTGGAAGAGTGTACATACTTCTGGGGTGTAAATGATTCATGGGGTATAAACACGGATGAATCAGGAAGATAATCAGGCTCCAACACCAACAGATTCTAGTTTCATGGTGATCTCCAGTGCCTCATCCTACGAAGAAATATTCTATTTCATTAGAGGGACTATGATGTGTGGTAGGAGGGTAGCAATGAACCACTCCTTGTTCTGCTCGTCTTGGATCTGAAATTTCAAATGGCCTGTTTGGTTTTTAAACCTTTGATCAAACTCTCACACAGGTTCAACTGTTCTTTGCTTGATTTCTTTTAGTTCTGTAATACACTGTGTCTCCGACTTGGGTTTCTTGAATTCTGCAATCAACGCAGTTTTGATCTGGTTCTACGGTTTGTGCTAGGAAACTCCTTGGACAAAATTCATGTACCAGCTTAGTGCGCAGTCTCTCGAGGTAGTGTTGAACTGAGCTCATTTAACAACTTCATCGGTGATATTCTTAATACTCCATACAGCTTCACATAGAAACCAATGTTGCTCAGGATGTTCATATCCATCTCTCTTAAAGGTGGGTAACCTCATCTCATCAGCCATAGATCTTCCTAGATTTCCTGACTAAATGTGCGTTGAACCACTTGTACCAATGTTTTGAGTGCTCTGATAACTTAGGTTACTCTGGTTACTTAATGTTTCTTAAACAACAACAGGAGTAATAATACTTCAACGATCTGCGCATTTCCTGAAGTGTCTTTCTCTTCTCAGCGAGGTTCTTCAGTCCTTTATTCTCTTAGTCCAATGGATCCTAATTGTTCTTCACTCAGTATCTCTTCCTCTTCCCCACTATAGAATCGTTCTTCTGGTAGAAGAGGTTCATGATCTTTCTCAAACAAGTTTTCCAAAGGAACTTCTTTGAAGATCCTTCCACTGCGCGTGTGTCCGATCTTTGTGTCCCTGTCACTATCTAAATTATTGAACATTATCTCTTCAATCCGACCCACTACTATATCTTCAATATGTTTTTCTCATGCAATAGCATCTTTATCTTCAACTTTAGAAAATGTAAAAAATTTCCTCTAAGTCCCTTAAAGAAATATCTCTTTGCTTGGCTATATGACTCTACTCTGTCAATAGAAAACTCGGTGATGTACCCTCTAATGGTACTATCAAACTAGTGATCCACTTCTCTTGACACAACATTATCAACTCTCTTAACCTTCTTGATCAGCGTCGACGTCCAAGCCACAGGTGATCTGAGTTTCACTTCAAACTGGGTATCTGCTAACCTAGCTAGCCACTCATATAGCTCCTGATGGATTCCTCCAAAGAAAATCTCATGTATATCAGTAAAGATATGTATTCCCAACCAATCCTTTGTACTAAGATTAGGGTTCTTTTCTTGGGCTTCAGCGAAGTCATTTTCTTGATCTTCTATCCACTTTTGAATCTTTGTCTTCGATGGAAACCACCTTGGCATTCCCTCAAGAAGATCCTAGTCCCGATAATGGAACCATTTGTTGGCACAAGGGCAGACCCAGGGTTCAATAATCAAGACATCACCAACAAGCCCTAACTAGTGTCCCTTTTGGCAACACCTGCAAAGCAGATGAAATCTCACCTGAAGTAGCTATAGGGGGTTTCAGGACACAGGTGTCTACAACCAGAAGGAATGTAAAGTGGATTCAAAGCAACAACACACAACAACCTAGTATTCTTTATCTTCCTTAAACCTAATGCACAAGTTATATTTCATATCTAACACAATATCACAATAGTAGCAAATCAATTGACAGAGAACACAACAACAATCACACATAACACAAGATATATGTGGTTCACCCTCTCCCTGGGGATACGTCCAGATAACTGTGCTTTATAATATATTAAGATGAAAGCATACAGTTATATACACTCTCTTAGCTAGCAGATCTTCTCTCTTCTCTATTATCTCCCCTCCCTGTGCACCTAGCTACAGGGTTGATCTTCGCACCTAGCTGAAGATCTTACAATACTAGAAGGTTATCACCATACAATAGTTCACTCTCAATATCAATCCCTCCTCATAACATAATCGAGCAAAAAACTCATAACGAACCCTCTTCCCTCATCTAGGTTCTTATTTATACATTACAATCACTCACTGATATCCTTAGGCCGAGACCTAAGTGCCAAAACCCTAGATACCAAAACCCTATGTGTCTAAAGCCCTAGGTCAACTTGACCTGAGTTTTCAGGTCTTCATCAGCCTATATTTCCTTCCTTCATGCATGGTGCTTCAAAGCATATGTTGACATCTTCTTCCACTTGCTAATTTTTCCATGATCCATCTTCCTTGTCAATCTGTCATCCTTGATCTCCTCATCCAACAACTTTCTTTCTCTTACTTCGGTCCGTCTTTTCTTCTCTTTTGCTCACT
>JASDQU010104711.1:59567-84480 GCA_032191745.1 Picea mariana | reverse complement strand
AAAAAAAAAAAAAATAGGTAATATAAGTATTAGGAAATAATAATGTTAATAATAAGGTGATTATCATGGTAATTGAGGAAAGGGTTTTAAATTTTAATCATTGGGAAATTATGATTTGTGAATTGCTTTTTTATATACATGGGAAATTCGTAACGTAATATAGTGATTTGGGCTAGGTTTGGGATCAAACCAATTCGTTGTCACTATAATCCAAGAGTATATCCAATAGTCCACAAGCTAAATATACTAGTAACTTATGACTTAGTAAGGGAAAATATGTCTGTAGACACACCCGCAAGGGGGGTCTCACTCATGGGGGTTGTCTACCCTTTTAACCTTATCAAAATGGGAAAATATCTCATCGGGGATTTGAACCTGGGAGGGAAGAGTGCAAGACCTACCTCCCAACCATTTGAGTTATTTCCCTTTAACATTGAAAATTTTGAAAAACACAAGGGTGGAATTTGATCTAGTTATGTGTGCATGGATCACGAGACAATTTAATATATTCTCTCTAGGAAAAATTGTTGATCTCAAGTTTTGAGTTCAACCATACATTTAAATGCAACCTCAAAGTGCCCCTAACTCCAAAAAAAACCCTCATAGAAATTAAACTATTCCTAAACTATTATTGACATTTTTTTGGAATACATTCTCTAAAATAACTAGAAACATGGGTCACAAATTGCTTAGGCTATTTAGTTAACATTCCCTATGATATCAATATTACTTTCTTAGTTGGTCACGAGTCTTGTTGTGACATAAATGAGATAGAGAGAGGGGTTGATATGGGACAATTGATCCTAGTGCATTATATAGGGGCTATTCCAAAAATTAACTAAATTAAATATACATATAAATTAAGTAAATTTTATATTAAAAACTTGTTTTTCTATCACATAGGCCGTGAACATATCCTGAGTTTGAATTACTACAACTTATTAGATTGGCTTCCACTAACAATCGAAATAAGGATGAAGGGACTATTGTTTTTTCAAAAAATTGCACCTTCGCACAAACAATGGTGGACCTGGTTCTATCCTGCCATAGTGGGCCCAAACACCCAGTGCACATGCTGCCTAAGCGTACTCCTTCACATTCGTGTGAGGTTTTTAGAGCTTCCAACCATCACTAACACCATTGAACATCATATCTACAGTCTCGCCTCCATCCTAGACGCTTATGCATTGTTCTTCCTTCGAACCTATACAACTGAATTTCTGAACTTCAGAGATAGACTGCTCTATCCTCTTACTCCTTATTCCAATCTATTCTGGTGCAAAATATAGGATTTCCCCTGAGTGGTTAATGACTGGAAAAATCTCCATACTCCATAAGACACACACTGATGGAGGTTGAAGTCAACTCACTCATGAGTGCTGTTGATGAGGCCCTCTAGAATAGTGTGTGTCTCTTCACCTTGAAGGACGAGCTCACCAGGCACACAAATTTATTACAACCATCATTTGGAGCAACAAGTTTGTCTTCTACCTCCAGTTTTATAGCCCCCGACAATACTTCACTGGCCTCTACTTCCTATCCTTCACTTAACTCACATCCCTTCGTACCTTCCACCTCTTCCACCATCTACAGTCCTGCTCTCATTACTACCTCCCAACCTACATCCAAAGTTACTTTCCTTCATGCAAACCACAAATTTTCCACGACATATTTACAGTCTGAACTTCCTAACCATTGGACTCTTCCACATTTTTCCTCATCTACTACTACCAATGTTTCTCTTCCTACTTCACGTAGTGGACTCCTACATAATAACCCGTCCTCTACCCTATGAAGTGAGCAAGCACTCTCAACCTCCTTTGAACCTCCAATGATCTCTAGGATTAATCACAAGACCTATGCTCATACCTTTGGGGGAAAGAGACCAACACAAAGACTGTGGGTTTAGAAGAAAACTAAAAATAAACTAGTCCTTGGAGTGGATATCGGCCTAGAAGATTATGCTTCCATGGCCATGTGCAGCCTCATGGGAAGACTCTCTTATAGACATATCTACACCACATATCTAGAAGACTGGGTGGCTAAAACTTGGAGGCCTTTTTTGGGATATGTCCTTGCTTTCTCACACCTTGGGATTGGATGGATTTATTTCCAGTTTAAGTTTCATGAGGATTCCAAAAATATTTCGGAGTGCCTCTAGACACTGGATGGAAGTAGCCTTATGCTGAAGCCTTTGCGTCTAAGTTTTGATCCATCACAAGACTACTTTCATCATCGACACTTGTGGGTCCTCCTACCTTGCCTACCGCTTTACCTTTAGAATTAAAAATCTCTTGAGGAAATTGGGAATTCACTGGGTTGCTTCATCAGTGTGGATTCTAAGTCACTCGTTGGACCAGAAAATAAAATGACAAGGATTCTAGTGGAGCTAGGCTTACATGAGGGTCTACTTGAAACACTTGACATATATTGGAGAGGAAACCTTACGCACCAGAATCTTGAATACATCGACATTCCCTTCAGATGTACTCTCTGCATATAGACAGGACACCTGAGAAAGTCTTGCACTGGTGTTCTGGAAGATGAACTCTCGGAGGAAACCATGCTTGAGCTAGCCACCAACTTGGACTCCCTAGATGTGAAAATACAGGTTAATATTCCATATTTTTTTTAGGATGGTGACACAACTAGCTTGTTCTCCATCACTGGTAGTCTTAAATCCATTTTACTGACTCTTTTTTTCTCTCTCTCGTCCTGGGAAAAGGACCTTTTAGACAACTCCTCTATCCTAACTTCGGGATCAACTTCTTTTCCTTAGGGGGGACACTCCTAAGGACCACTCTGGAAATCCTCTCACAGATAAGAATCCCAGCCCGACCCACACCATACCAGAATTTATTTCACCTTCATCACCTTTCCACTTTGATACCCTTTCCCCCCATAATACACCCGACCCTCTTGGTGAGACTTTGACTCTTTCCATGCCTATATCTTTTTTGCCTCTCTCACCAGATAACCCTCTTTCTCCCTACAAGTTTGATGGGGCACATAACTCTACCTTTTCTGCTCCTGCCTTAACCTTTCTTTTTGAATGTCCTCCGGTGGTGCGGGAGCCCACCCTTGATTTTCACACTACTTCTCTATCTTTGGTGACTGAGGGTCCTGGTGATAAGCCAATCGCACAGGGGGAGTACTATTTCATGCCGAGCCTTAGTGAATCCGAGTCTAGTGATAGAACACTCGATGTTGTATGGGAATATTTAATCCCTTCTTACAAAGAAGTCTTATCCCCCACACACTTGCCTACCTTCATGGGTAATTTACTATACAAAACACCGGCCTCTGGTGCAGGCTTGGGACCCATTGAGATCTTGTCTTTGAACTCTGAAAAAGGATACACCTATTTAATAGGGCAAGGTTTTGAACACTCACCAATTAAAACTCGTACTATCTGTCACAAGGAGGGAACTTATACTATACACACACCGATTTATTCACATTCTCACACTGATATTATGGTGCTTGGAAGCATGAAATCCCTAGCAAGAGAAAATCCATGATCTTGATCTCCCTCAATATCAGAGGGGTCCCCCCCCCCTAAAAGTTGCCTCCTTTCTAATGATCCTTTAACAAACATCTCTGAACATCATCTTCTTATAGGAAACCCTAGTTGACTGTAAAAAGGCCAGATTATTTTTGAATAATTTTCACTCAAACTGGCACAACTGCTCTATAAACTCACTTGGTACATTTGGGGGTTTGGTTGTTGCTTGGGACCCTACCAAAATTGAATTTTTCCCCTTTCTTTGTTGTGGTGGCATCTTGTTGACCCGTACTTGCCGAAATAATAACAAGCATATCAACCTCCTCAATTTATATGGTCCCTTCTTCGATAGACAGATTTTCTGGGAAAAGGTGGAAGCTCAGGGTCTAATTGACCTTGAAAACTTAATTATAGTAGGAGATATGAATTTTACAACCTATGTAGGGGAATTTTGGGGGGGCTCTGCCACCCTGGACACTATGACAGACTAATTTACTTCACTATTCTTAGATCACGATCTGGTGGACTATGCTATAGACATTTTGGCTCCTACTTGGTGCAATGGACGAGTGGGATCAGACTCCATTTCCAAGAGACTTGATCGAATTCTAATTTCTGAACATCTTGTCTCCTTAGAGGATATGATCCACTCCTGGGTGGATTTCCCCTTTCTGTTATATCATGAACAGATCTTCTTGCATTTGTACTTGAATTCCCTTCGAATAGCTTAACCCCTCAAATTGAATTCAGGATGGCTGCTAGAAGTTGATTTTAACTCTATTGTCTTTGAGGTGTTTAAATATCCCCTCTTTCTCACTGAGCCATGTATCTAACATTGCCTTATCTAGAAGCTCAATTTCCTTAAAGTCCACATAAAATCTTGGGCTTCTACTTGCAAGAAACATAATACACAAAGGCTCTAAGACCTTGAATCTGATATTCAATCCCTTCTACTAGCAAATTTTTGGGCAGGGAACAATTGGGACAGCAGTCAAGCTTTAAGAGGTTTTGAATCATAAAGGAACCAAATCCTTCTCAAAGAAGAAGCTACCTGGAGGCAACGATTCATAACAAACTAGTTCAAGTGTGGTGAACTCAACACCAAATATTTCCACAACTTCGTTATCTCTTGTAGGAACAAAAAACACATTTGGGAGATTGTCGATGTAGCTCTTATACTTCACAGAGGACAACAATCCTTTCATTGAGGTGAAGCCATATGAAAATATAAAGGTTCCAGCCACAGTGGAAAGACTCTTTCCTCACATTGTATCTGCAAATGATTCATTTACTCTAGACATCCCTTTCACGCTACAAGATATTTTGGTAGCGTTAAAATCCTTCTCCACGGATAAAAGTCCAGGACCTGATGGTTAGAATGTTGAATTCTATCTACAATTATTTGATTTAGTTGGACCAAATCTTTTGGAGTTAGTGGAAGACACCAAACTTAGTGGGAAGGTGGCTGGAGATTTGAACTCAAATTGTTTTACACTCATCCCAAAAGTTTCTAACCCTACCCCCTTTGGAGATTATAGACCTATTGCACTTTGCAATCTGTGTTACAAACTCATCTCAAAAATTATTGTGACCAGGATAAATCCCATTCTCTCACTAACTCTTTCGAGTGAACAACTGGGTTTATTAAAGGGACGCCAGATCCTAGATGCTATTAGCATTGCCTAGGAGTTCTTACATAGTATTAAAACAAAAAATTCAAAGGCGCTTATCCTCAAGCTAGATCTCAAGAAGGCCTTCGACTGCATCAACTGAGAATTCCTCAGATTGATTTTGACTCAAACATGATTTAGCCACTCTATGATCAAGTGGATCATGAGTTGTGTGGTAAGTGAAAATTTTTTCGTATTGGTTAATGGTGAATTTTCCTATTTCTTCTGTAGTGGCAGAGGATTGCGGCAGGGTTTCCCCCTCTCACCTCTTCTTTTCATTCTAGTGATGGAAGCCTTGAGTCTGCTTCTCAAAAATGGCCAAGTAGAAGGCAAGATCACTGGAATTAAGGTGTCTAGGATTATCATGGTTTTACACATCCTATTTTTCTATGATGTCCTCATCATAATAAATGACTCACTACAGGAATGGAAGGAAATAAATGATATTTTAAAGACCTTCTGGAGTGCCATGGGCTTGTATATCAACTACTTTGCAAACTTGCATCAACAAAACTTGGATATTCTAAAAGATATATTTCCATACACTTTTATACACTTTTCTAATGGTCTCAAATATATGGGATATTTTTTAAAAGTTGACTCCTATAAGTCGACTGATTGGAACTGGATAATAGAAAAAGTTGAAAAAAATATTGGACTTTGGTGCACGAGGTGGCTCTCCCTAGGAGGTCGGTTTACACTCATCAAAGCTGTCCTAGAAGGACAACTAGTGTATTGGATGGCTCTCATATCCATCCCTTCTACGGTTCTTGCAAAACTCTGAAGAATGAACTATAAATTCCTCTGGTTGGGCAACTCAGAACACTCCCTTCAACACCTCTACAATTGGGAATCATTGGTGAAACCAAAATTAAAGGGTGGATGGGGGATCCAAAATATCTACCATTTCAACAAATCTTTAGCGGTCAACTCTCTGTAGTGCATGCTGACAAAACCAGGCATTTGGGACTCCATAATCAAGGATAAATATCTCCCCCATACCATAGTTACCATTTGGCTATGAAATGAGACTGTCACTACCAGGGAGGCTTCACATTTCCAAAGAAACTTAGAAAATTCAAAAATTTGGTCATCTCGCTGGCTTTGTTGGCAACCAGGCTCAAGTCACACCATCATCCTCGGCAATGGATGCATCCTTGGCATGGACAAAGCCTCTATTCTCCCTCCACAGTTGATAGCACACTTAAACACCAATAATATCCAGTACCTCTACCAAGCCAGAGATAGCTCCATATGGGTTTATTTTCAAACAGATGGATTTCCAGTGCCACTCTAGAACTCAATGTTGAGCACACATCATGCTAGAATACATTCTGCATAGAATTATCATGCTCGGGTATTCATCTTACTGACACTAATGATCAGTTTTTGTGGTCAGGGGGTGACCATTTGGGACACCTAATAGTTAATAATGCCTACACAACGATCACAAATACACTCTGGCATACAAACATTAGTGGTTGGAGGAAATAGCTCTGGTCCTGGCCCTTAGCACCCAAGTTAAAAAATTTTACCTAGCTCTTGATTGCAAATAAATTGAACACTTGGGATATCCTCCAAACAAAGGGCTGGGCTAGCCCAAATATTTGCCAACTATGCTACAATGATGTAGAATCATTGAACCATTTGTTTATTAAGTGCCATTTTTCCAGACAAGTTTGGGATAGAATTACACTGGAACTACATCTAAAAACTAAATGGGATGGGTGTACACTCACAACCTGCTTTGACTATTGGTCACACAAGAAACAAAAAATCATACATCTCCCATATCTGGTCTATTTTTCCATTTGGCTGGACATAAATAAAAAAATCTTTGAAAATGGGACCCCATCCACAAGCTCGACCACATACAAAACACTTGGAATGTATAAAACTTGGAAATATATTCACACTAGCAAGCCGAGACTACAGAAAACAAAGAGGACACTTGACATAGAGGACATACCAACATGATGGTTCGATGGAGTAATGCAATCAAATGGCACTCAGAGTGGAGCTAGAGGGTTGATCGGAATTACAAAAAAATCATCATACAGATGGACCTTCAACTGTGGTGTGGGCACCAACACCGGGGCAAAATTAGTGGGTGCCTGGGGCACACTACACTTGGCATCCAGACTAAATATTGAAGTCCTTCAAATACTTGGGGATTCTAGAACTATTATCGAGTGGTTGAATAGCAGGGGAAAACTACAAGCCATCTCCCTCATGGCCTGGAAGGACAGAATTAGACTACTCCAACCCACTTTCAAAAAGCTCATCTACAAGCACATCTACCATAAGAACAACAAAAAGGCAGATCAACTTTCAAAGGAAACACTTCATAAAAAAGCATGCATTATAACATACAATGTTTGGATAGATGGACATGAGGGCCCACCATATTTCCTAAAAACAATTTAAGATTTGTTACACACCACTCAACGGTCACCTATGTCTGAGCGAAGGATTTTCTATTGTTTTTTGATATATTTTTTAGAATACATGATAGCTAGTACTCGAGACTTAAACTCTTTATGTGTAATTTTCATACTCATAGAATTTTTTTACTTTTCCCTTGTTTTTTCAACTTATGATCTTTCTCCTTTTGTTGGCTGAGAGACCACTATAGGTGAAAGATTCATATGAAAGTCGACCCTACAACTGCGATTGTAAATATTTTTTCATAAGAACACATTATATTTCAATATAATTGAGGAATTTTCATGTTGGAAAAAAGGTCGTGAACATATCCTTTAACCATGGACCACATAATTTGGGAGGGAACAATAAAATAAGAGAAATTGAAATCATGATTAACATTTTCAATAGATTTATGGTACATGAAGGGGTCAATATATAAAAATAAATCAAAGGGAAAGTTGAGATTAGATGGGGAGACGAAAAAATAAATGAAAGGGAAAGTTGAGATTAGATCCAGAGACTAGATAGTGAATTTTTTTGTGATAGTGTAAGTGATAGATGATGATGCAAATACAATTTACAGTGAGATATGGCACATACATCTTAGTAGATTTTAATAGTTGAAGTGTTGTGCAAAAACAATTCTTTATCTAAAAAATAAGGGGGCTTCATACACAAATTTGGTGTCTGGCCTAACTGTGACTTTAAAATTAGATTATTATTATTATTAAATCAATGACACATTTTAAGAAGAGTTACTCTATAAAAAATCAACAATTAGAGATATGAGATTTATATTTATTCAATAATAAATTTTACACATTCTAAAAGAGAAATTCTATGACTTTCAAGATAGACATGGTATTGAAGAGAGTGTGCAAATCATTTTTTTTTCAAACTCCCATTTACACGATAAAGAATAATGATCCATATAACCAAACTTACACCAATTGTTTAGAGAAATTTGTGTTCATCTCTAATCTCGTAAAGTGTTCTTGTTAACGATTTATTACAGCAGAAACCAATATTTTTAATGTTGTGGAATACTAAGCTTGAAGTGTTGATATATTCAAACTCTCTCTTTATTTCTCATACTCTCAGGATCCTTTTGTGAATTATGAAATCAAGGTGAATAAAAAAACACAAATTTTTTTTACTAGTTGGCTTCAATATGAGAGTAAGGAATAGACTTATTCCAAAGTGTGATGAGAATAGCAGTGGAGTGCACACCCTTGAGACAGTAATAAGGAATATTGTAACATCATAGTGAAACTAATACCTACAAAAACCATCAATTGAAAGTAGATTAATTTCGTATAGGAATTTGATTGAAATCACCATTCCCCACATTAACCTAGATGTTATGTTCAAATTGATCAATAATACAATCATGTTAGAGGGGTCATTTAATACGAGAAAATAAATGAATTAATTAATTGATTGAAAGGGTCTCTCTCTGATCGTGGTGAAATGTAGAGTAGTGTATGGTAGAGATAAATGGTAATATTTTGTAACATGAAGATAATTGAGAAAGGTATAAATGCACATGGTGCATGGTCCATGCAATATTGTCTTTTTTGCACTTGACAAGGTAATATTTTCCAATGTGGAAAGATTTGAGAAATGTATAAATGCACGTGGAGTGAGGTTCATGCCATATTGTCCCTTCCACACTTGGGAAGGAAATATTTTCTAATATTTTGTATTTATTATTATTCCAGTATTAGCGTATCATTCACCACCTTATATTTTGGAACCACACTAATTCAAAAACCATAGTCCTATGTAGTGCTCCTAACACCATATCAATATCAAGTTGATTGGTGTGGTTCCAACTATTGTTTTGGGTATCAGTGTTGTAAGAATAGTTATTTAGGTTCTTATTAGTCCCTGTCGAGGCCAGTGCATGGAATATAGTAATGAGTTGCTCGTTTGACTTATATTAATTGCTCGTTGACCTCCATTTTATCCAAATTTTTTGTTATAACTTGAATTTTCACAATTATTTAAAACAAATATTTCTATTTATCTGCATTTCTATTAGCTGTGAAAATGAAAGTGTTATTTCCGACCCGATGACATAGCTATGGGGACTCGGGATGTGGGTAATAAATTTTTCTAATACCAATGTGATTATAATAAATACTTCCCCTGTAAATTGTGATGTAGTCTTCAGTAATTGGATTGCAATAATTATATTATTGGTTACTTTGTAGGCTCTGACAACTGACACTGCACACTGCAATTGACCATTTGCAGGCTCCTTGCTATGTGACCTTATCCCTGGCCACCTACTAAACACTTGGCCACCTTCTCACTTCATTTCCAACTGTTGCCTCGACGCCTCAGCGTTTTCAATATCACAGAGGATGGGAGTCTCTGTCTGTCTTATGGGGAATCCATCGTTTGGTCCTCTAGAGGAAACATGAAGAAGCCTTCTTCGACTATGATAATGGATTCCAGTAACTTGTTGGTGTTGAGTGTAGACAATATCTCTAAAAGCATTTGGCAGAGCTTCGATGATCCAGGAAATACGTGGTTTCCTGGGATTAAGATCAATGTGACACAAAATATGACTTCCTGGAGGAGCACTTGGGATCCTTGAACCTTTAGATGGATGCACGTGGTGATGACTAGTTCATTATGGTATGGAAGAGCTATATCCAGTGCTAGGAAAGTGGTGTCTGGAATGAGAAAAGTTTCAGCGAAGTCCTGGAGATGACGCATAATTACATCTACAATTTCAGATTTTTCAATAGAAGTAATGATTTGGATAAGTATTTCACTTATTCTGTTAAACCCAATTCCACTTTTCTGTAATGTTTGTCATGGATGCTTCAGGACAAATTCGATTGTACATCATGTTGGAAAATAATGAATGGAACATGATATGGGAACAACCCAAAGATCAGTGCCAGGTGTATGACGTGTGCATGGCTTATGGATCATGTAACAATAATAATCTCTAGTACTGCAACTGCCTAACGAGATTTATCCCCAACAACAACCAAGAATGGGACTCTCAACAATGGTCAAGTGACTATGTTCAAAGGATGTCGTTACAGTGCATCCATGTCAGAAAATGGACCACCACCATTTGATTTGCAGAGTTAAGTCGAAAATACACACCCCCTAAATGAATTCAATAAATAGGGTTGTTGGATTACTGAGAAGGGGTGAATCATTAATAGAGCAATTTAATCATTTTTAACCATATAATCCAAGTGTTATATCAATGTAGCATTATCATCCAATAACTGCAAAGTAAATAAGAAATGAACAAATGAACAATCATACACATACACAGTACACTAGTGTTTTACGTAGAAACCTAAAGCGGGAGAAAACCACGTAATGCTTTTTCTTATATGTCTTGAAGAATTGCATTAATTGGAAGCACCAACTTCCTTTGTTTTCCTGCTACAACTGGAAGGAGGCTCCAACCACCTTGTTTCTTAGGCTAGAACTTGAGGGAAGCTCCAACTCCCCTATTCTTTGGATACAACCAGAAGGAGGCTACAACCCCCTATGTTCCCCGACTACAACCGGAAGGTGGCTAAAACCACCTGTCCTTTCCCCATCTAATCGCCCTGAAGTAGAAGTAGAATGATGGAACCATTGTCACACTATCACTGTGAGATATACCATTGTAAACCTGTACCAATAAAATTGAACCATGCATCAACCTGTACCTCAACCTATAATCAACCTATACCATAAACAAGTACATCAACTATGCACCAACCTGTACCAAACAACCTGTAATCAACCTGTAACATACAAAAGTGCATCCAACCATGTACCAAGAATGTCCCAATCATGTGTCAACTACTCATCAACTATGATTCATCAATATGTACCAACATCATCAACTATACACCTCATGTATGTGCCAACTCATCAACTACTTGTCTCAACCATGTACCCAACATGTACCTTAACCAAAACACCTCATCAATTTCATCATCCAAATATGATTTGTAACTCTGTAATAGACCTAGTGTATATGATCACATACCTGTAAACCTTCCTTAACTTTCACAACAAGAGACTAACATTTTCATCAAACGTTTCTTTAGTCTCACATGACTAGTTTGGGATTAGTCAATAACCCCAACTTGAAATAATCATAACTATGTACCTGTAATGAATAAATATCTGAAAATAGTACACAAATTTATTTAGTTTGTTTTATGCAATTCCTCCAAGTGTCACTACTTGGAACCTCTCATAAAAGGAGTGTTGGTTTCATTCTTTGGCCTATCTTTCGTCCTAAAATCCCATCATTATCCACCATTTTCTTCACTAAACCTCCATAAATCCCTCATATTTTATTGAAATTGATTAATATAGTATCATGATTGTTATTTCTACATTAAAATCGATTTATGGAATTTTTGTGTTAAAAATTGAAATTTTCAAAAAATTACAGATGTGGTAACTTCCTGTCAATGCTTTATGTTCTGACATGTGGCATAATAGGTAGACCAAAATGAAGGACATGGGATTGATCTGGAATGTACACAGATGGTGAAAAATCTATCCAACCTCAGATTCAAAGTTCCTAAATATCTGGTCAACGTTGGTGAAACCCAGCTAGTCTAGCAAAAAAATCCGAATCATAAATGAGTAGGCTTGATATTTTGCTTATGTTTAGGGATTTAAACTCATTCGACCTGATTTGGATATCAATTAGGTTTTTAGCCTCCTTTTGCAATTTTTATAAATAGGTAGTAGAAACATGTAATACGGGGTGAAGAATGTATGTTAGTGATGCAAAGAAAAGACGGGAGACTGTGTACGAGCTTCAAAACTCTATTTTGATGTAACTCATTTCTAGATTTTAATCAGAGACAGATATTCTATCATTCATGGTGTTATGATTTAGTATTTTCATCATCTGAAGTTTTTCCAAGTGTGCTTGCAAGTGTGGAAGGGCCCCCATGTTATGTTGGTACACTTTTCTTCACAATTTCATTAGATTCATATGTTCAGATCTGAATTAGCATTTTTATTTAATCTTCATGCTGTGATTTCATAGATTTCAATTAATTTGTGTTTATAATTCCAGTCATCATTTCTATTTCATGGCTCATGGTTATAATTGAAGGATTCAATTACTAGATTAATGAGCAGTCCTTGTAAGAGGGTTTAATTGTGTATTGAATTCAAGATTATCTCTGTGGTCTTTTTTTTTAATGCATTTGATTTAAATGTGCTGATTTGGAAGAGCTTTTGTGAACTGAAACCTTGTAAAAGGATTGAAATCTCAGACAATTGTGAGCACTCTAGGATGTTAGATCAGATTTAATTAAAGGAGTGTTTAAAGTTTTAATGCATTTGATTTAAATGTGCTGATTTGGAAGAGATTTTGTGAACTGAAACCTTGTAAAAGGATTGAAATCTCAGACAATTGTGAGCACTCTGTTTTTAGGATGTTAGATCAGATTTAATTAAATAAGTGTTTAAAGTGTGTGAGGAACCAAATATCAAACTCTTGTAAAAAGAGTGATGGAACCTGCTATAGTAAACCTTCATCTAGGAATTTAGATCCTTCTAGGTCTATATACATTAGACAAGTGCCTCTAAGAATACCTACCTTGGTTGACAATAAATTAAGCCTAATCTAGAGCAGTAGATTGGACCAAACAAGGAGTTATAGCAAAAATGGCATACCTTGTTGAATTATGTCTTATTATAGAGAGCGACCTTGTAGAGTGTGCCCCGCATGGAATATTTATTGAATGGATCTGAAAATGTTACAAATAATACTAAAGAATGTACTCTAGCGAAAAAATTTGGTCTTGCTGAATTTGGATCTGTTATGAATAAGTTATGACATTTTTACAAGAAACACCTGTTTTAAACTAGTTTCAGGACTAGCCACAAACCCTATTTTCCACGGAGTGTAACTCCAAAAATAAAATGAACCATAAGTTGAAATTTTTACCACATATACTTGGATATGTTTCCTCAATGGCCTATCAATTTCAAGGTTTGAATCAATCTATAATTTTTTTTTATTGCGAAAATGGTGAGATGAACTGTAAATAACATGCCTTAGAAAGCATCATCAAAAGAATTTATCCTCCCTTGAATTCTGGCCTTCTTTTCTTCACCTTCCCTCTGAAATTCGGCTCAGATATCCTTTGGTTACCTCAGTCACCTATAGATATTCAATATTCTCAAGTGTGATATAAAATGAGAGAGCCTTGCCTCTTATTTATACTCTCCAAGTAGCTTCCTTAAAAGCATCTTCTAGGTCACTTTTCCCACTTTCCTTATTTTAGGGTTAACCCACTTCTAATTTCTCCATTAAATTTATTATTTAAATCATTTATTTTGTAGTCACTTTGAATTATAGTACACTCATCACTTAAATTTATTATTTATCTTCTAAAATCTCTTAAACCACTTTGACTACTTTGACCTTTTGGGGCTTCTAGATGACATATGAGGGTCCTCCAACTTCGTAAGGCCATAACTCTCAAAATATGAGGAGTTATGTGACATTCCACATATCGCCAAAAATGGAATGACATGTACTATACATATAGAATAATATTACCTGAAAATATATCAAAAATCATACTATTATCCATCAAACAAACTTGGTTCCATTACCCAAACCTGGGTTCTCCAACTTCTCATGGCCATAACACTCTAACCGTGAGGAGTTATGTGACGTTCCACATACCATCGGAAATGGAATGACATGTACTATACATATAGAATAGTATCACCTTCAAATATATTAAAAATCATACCATTATACATGAAACAACCTTGGGTCCATTACCCAAACCTTTGTGCTACAAGAATTCTCCACTGAACTTTCTTCAAGGGTTGACATCAATGAAAACCAAACTTAATCAACAATCTCCCCCTTTGGCATTGATGGCAACACTCTGATGCAATATTGAAATAATTTATGCAATACTGAAGTCATATCACTCATGCTCCCCCTAGAACCATGTGTCTGTCCTCTGCATCTCTGTGACCATTGCTCCCCCTAGAATCATGCCTTTGTCCTCTACATATGATAAATCTCTCCCCCTTTGTCATCAATGGAAAAGGTATATTTCCATCTGGGGCTTCTCCCCCTAACCGAAATGTCCTCTTTATGGTGTGTCCTCATGTACATATAATACATATAATATAATCATTCAAAAGCATTCATTTTGGAGTAGAAATAACTCTGAGTCTCTGGTGAAGATACTCAAAGGCTTCCCATGGAAGTGGTTTTGTAAATATCTCTGCCACTTATTCTTTTGTGCCCACATACTCAAGTTTGATGTTCTTTTCTACAACCTGTTCCCATAGAAAGTGATACTTGATTGGAATGTGCTTCGCCTTTGAGTGCATCACCGGGTTCTTTGAGATATCGATGGTGCTTGTATTACCACAATATATTGGAATGAGATGATCATACTCAACCTATATATCTATCAGATTTTGTTTCATCCAAAGAACCTGTGTACAACATGTTGTTGTTGCAATATACTCTACCTCGACTGTAGATAGAGATATTGATGATTTTTTCTTTCTTAGGCATGATACTAAACACTCACCCAAGTAGAACATTGCTCCACTAGTTCTTCGTCAGTCATCAATACAACCTGCCCAATCTGCATCTGTGTAGGCAATAAGAGAGATCCTTTCCTTTTGGATACCATAATCCAAACTCTTTTGTTCCTTTGAGATATCTAAAAATATTCTTCACTGCTAACACATGTGATTCCGTTGGTTCTGCTTGAAATCATGCCACCTGTCCAACCTTTTGCATTACATCTGGTCTGGATACTATCACATATAGTAGGCTACCAATCATTGACTTGTATTTCCTCTGATCTATAGACTTTGAATCACCATCTTCACTTAACTTGCAACTAGTTTTCATGGGAGTGATAATTGGTTTGCAATATTCCATTCCAATCCTCTTTAGCATTTCTCTGATATACTTGGTTTCTTTGACATATCTAAAGTCCCAGACAGAAGGATAGTTCTCCAAGTAATGACATTTCAAATTCATTCTGCATATCCTTTGCAAATTTCTGGCTTAACCTGTCATCATCACTACCAAAAATAATATCATCAACATAGACTTCAATTAATAAAATACTATCTTGACTTACCTTAATGTAGAGGTTGTTGTCTGCACTTCCTTTTCTAAACCCTACCTTCTGTAAATATTTATCCAGTCTAGAGTACCATGCTCTAGGATCCTATTTTAGACCATATAAGGTCTTCTTTAATTTACACACATAATATGCATTCTCTGACAACTAAAATCCTTCTGGTTGTTCAATGTAGACTTCTTCTTCAATTTCCCCATTCAAAAAAGTTGATTTTACATCCATATGATACACTTCAATATTTTTGGAGCATGCATAAGCTAAAAGCAATTAGATTTCTTCCATTCTCACAACTAGGGAAAATGTCTCTTCAAAGTCGATTCCTTCAATCTGTGCATATCCTTTACATACCAATCTAGATTTGTTCCTTGTAACATGTCCATATTCATTCAATTTATTCCTATATACCCACTTTGTGTTGATCACATTCTTATCCTTTGGTCTTGTAACCAATTCCCAAGTGTCATTTTTCTCTATTTGATCCAATTATTCATCCATGGCCTTGTTCCAAAATTCATCATTGTCGGCCTCTTCAAAATAGGTTGGTTAAATCATAGATGTGAGTGCTAGGTGCGTTTGTTCTGGTGAAAAAATTCTTCTTTTAGTCTCAACTCCTACGTCTTTGTTTCTGATAATCTGATCTGAAGGATGATTTTTTTGTACTCGTCTGCTAGGTGTTTTTGGAGTTACTTGCTGAACTTTCTCTTATGTTTCTATTGGATCCTCTTCATCTTCCCCTTCTTTTTCATCTTTTGTTTCTTCTTCATAAAGTTTTTTCATTGATTCATTTTCTTCTTCCTTTAATTCTTGTCTACATGCTTCATCAATTGTTACGTTAATTCTTTCCACCACTTTGTTGAATCTCAGGTTGTAACACTTGTATGATTTTCTTGTACTTGAGTAACCAACAAGTACTCATTTATCCACACGATATTCAAACCTTCCCATTCTTCCATCTTCTCTTTTGATGTAGCATTTGCTTCCAAAAAATATGAAGTGATTTACATTTGTTGGTCTTCCTTTCCATAGCTCGTAAGGAGTTTTTTCAATGTTGTTTCTTAGCATTACTCTATTTTGAATGTGAACTGATGTATGCATTGCCTATGTCCAAAAAATATCTATCATTTTTTAATCCATTAGCATTGTTCGAGCCATTTCCTATACTCTCCTATTCTTTCTTTCAACAAATCCATTATGTTGAGGTGTCCTAGCAACATAGAATTGCCTTTTTATTCCATGACTGCTACAGTATTCCATAAATTTATTTGAAGTGAACTCTCCTCCATTATCAGATATCAAGCATTTGATTCTTGAATCCATTTCATTTTCAACCATTTCCTTATAGATATTGAAGTTTTCAAACACTTCTAACTTGTTCATGAGAAAGAAAACTGCAGTCATTCTTATATAATCATCAACTAATAACATAAAATATTTCTCACATTTTAAGCCCTTTGTTGTAGTTGGTACAACTAGATCAGTAAGCACAATTTCCAGTGGTCTTGTCATTGAATAGTCCTTTGATTTGAACCTCATCGTTGTTTGCTTTCCTTGTTGACAATGCTTTCATAAAGTGTTGGTTGGTTTCGTGATCTGGGGCATTTCTTTGACTACTTATCTTTTGTTGACTTTGAAAAGGTTATCAAAATGTATGTGACCCATTCTTTTGTTCCATAACCAACTTTCATCTTCCTTTCCTAGACAACACTTTTCATTTCCAATTTCACTTAACACATATATGTTGCTTGAAGTTCTCGCAACTGTAGCAATCAATTTTCCTGAACCTTCTCTTCTTATCTCACACTTTTGTGAATCGAAAGTAACTTTATGACCTTGTTCACACATTTGACTCACACTTAAAAGATTATGTTTCATATCTTCTACTGGTAGAGCATATTATGCCTTTGTATTCTTGTTCCCAATTCTGACTGTGCCTTTTCCAATGATTTTGGCTGAATCATCATTTCCGAAGGAGAATGATCCATATCTTTCCTTTCATAATGTAAGAAACCTATATCTATCACATGTCACGTGTTTTGAACACCCAATGTCAACATACCAACCGAAATTCTTCTTCTTAGCTTGTAGAGCGAGTGTGCATTCTTCATTGCTATACTGATCTTTCTTTCTTATCCATGTCCTTTTCTGAGGTTCCTGTCTATGACTGTTGTTATTCTATTGAAGTTGTCTAGGAGGGGTTGTCATTCTTCAATATTTGGCCATGTGTCCAAAATTGTTACATTTGTAACATTCCACTTCAGTGCTCAAATATTCAAACCTATTGTGACTTCTTCTCTATGTTTCACTAGGCCTTCTTGGATAACCCCTTTGTGTATGACTTTCAAAGTTGTTTTTGTTCCTGTTGTTAGCTCTGCAATTCATAGCTTTATGTCCAAAATTATTACATGCATATCATAAACCAAAAAGAATAGTTTGATTGTAACACCCCTGTTTCCCCCAGCTTTTAATTAATCATAAAATAGGATTACCATGCTAAGGCATGTGGACAATGTAAATGTATTACTGTTAAACTGCCCATAATTGACTCTTGGGGGGTGAAGCCTTGAAGTACGAGCCATGATATCTATAGAGGAAAGAAATCAATTAATGAAGAAAGGACCAGTGGTTAAATTATCAACCACCCCCATGAATGAAATCATGGTCTAACTGTAGGATGTCATCTCGAAGTACCACAAAGAACTGCAGACCCGAGCTTCCTTCTGACAGAAGGAACATGACAGGTCGGAAACCTTCCAGAGGAGGGAAGGTAAGATACATACAGAGAAAAAAAAAGAGAGGAGACATAAGGACGAGAGAAAAAGATCTTAAGGGATATGTGCGAACCCAAAGAAAGTTTCGATAACATGGCCTGAAGGACCCGAACGAGAGCTTGATGTTGAGGAAGCATCTGATAAACCTCGCAGGGTCACTATGACAGAGAGAGTTTCTCTGAGAGATGGCATAGATTCTGTAGTGATATCATGGCTTGGCATGGGGGTGGCCAGAGTGCTAAGAATGAATGCCTCTGAGCCTATGTTTGGGTGGAAAGGCACACACATACAGTCACTTGGTTGGATGCAACTTGTAATAGATAAGTATTCTCATACCTTGTGAAATTAAGATGTAATTATGTAATGAAAAGGGATATACTGTGAAGGACCCAGGGATGTGTATGTTTGTTTAATGGTTATACTGTATCTCTTTATTCTCATTTAAATTGTGTATTTAAGAAAGTATGGATTGGAAATGTTTTGTATTCATAAATGCTTGCGCCCTGTGGTGGCTTAAGCCAGATCCATGAACTATGAGTTCATCGACCTTGGGCACATTTTCACGTATGCATGTCAACACTCCTAGTCGTTTTGAGTCCCTTGGGGGAGGGAGTCTATTAAATATTAGGAAATATAGTGCACGTATGCATAGGCGCTTTGTGAGGCAAGCAGAGACCAAGAACCACTTAAGTTCTAGAGTTGAAGAATGAGCATAAGGGGTGTACGAAAGGATTCTTCCAAGCGTTAAGTTCAAGAGAAAGAGTTTAAATCTATTAAGCCTTTCAGAGCTAATGAATATCAAGAATAAAAACAAGGTTTAATTATCGAAAGGGAAGGTCCCTTGATTGGAAGACGAATGAACGAAATCTGTTTGGAAGAAGCTATAGTCTGTTGTGATCGTTGGGTACAGAAATGAGCATGGGAGTTAACCCTGGAGTCATTCAGACTTTGTGAGTTCAGAAAACTAAGAGAGATCGTCATAAAGGAGGTAAAATCCCCAAAGTCCCGAAGTCCCAAAGTTAAATCTGAGCCTTAGATCTGAGGATGCACGGGAACCGTCCCGACCATCAGATCTAGGAGGTAGATGATAGTCAAGTTACCAGAACTACCCATGACTTAAGAATCTGATAGTGGAGATGGATGCAAGCTGTTTAATGAGAGGAGAGGCCATCCCAGTTGTCAGATCGACTCAAATACTCACTAGAGTTACCGAATCAAACACCAACCACTCAATTTATTCGACGATTGGGAATCATTGCGAAGTGCGAAGGTGAATTTAGCGGACCTTATAGTTCACGGCCCGCAATCAACCCACGTCATTGATCTTGTTAGGGATGGAAGATCAATGAATAGGATTAGAATAGAGTCAAGAGAGCACTTCTCATATTGCAGAGGTGGGACCCCACAATCATTGTGAACCATCGATCTATGAATGGAGATCGAGGGTGGGGAATCATTGCAAAGCGCAAAGGCGAAAGTAGCAGACATGCTATTTCGTAGCCCGCAATTCACCATTGTCGTTGATCTCATTGGGATGGAATATCAACAACTCTGGTTCAACTAGGTTGGGCAAGTACTTCCAGATTATGGAGTTTGAGCTCTCTAATAAAGAGTATGCACGTTGGGACCCCACAATTGTTGTGAACCGTTGATTGACAGACACCTCGGTATCGGTCTGATCTTGACTGCCAAATCCTGAATAGTTTCGAGATGGGTGGCCATGAGCCCTTTTGGAAATCCTTGGAGTAACGAAGTCCCTCGGTACCATCAGTCTGAGAGAATCAAAAAGCTTAGAAGAGATAACATTTTCAAGAGCGAAGACAGGACCCAAGATAGTCGAACTCGCAGGAGGAACGAAGGATGAGGCTTTTGAACATCTACCAAACTCTTCCAAGTAGGAAGAATTCAAAATCGCAGGAGGAGGAGTGAAAATAGCCATTACATCAGTTCTTGGGAGAAGCCTGGACCATTAGATCAACGTCCATGGAAGCATAAGAGAAGCTCTAGGAAGGAACATATCCTAACTGTTAGATTTGAGAACAAAGAGACGTTAGTCGTTCGATATAAGGTAAAGTGCATGAGTTTTAATGTTTGTGTGCACGGGAGGATTGACTGGCCAAGGTATCGAAGTCCTGAAGTGAATTGGGACCGTTCATCACCACGAGGGACAAGTGGTGCAAGATATACAACTCCTGAGTGAGAGATTGTGGTCAAGGAGAGAGCGGAATCGCCGAAGACCCAAAGTAGATCCTGACCATTGATCATCGAGAGACATGTGTCAGCGGATCATTAACTCTGGAGAAATCACTTCGAGAGTTTCAGTCGAGAGTTGAAACTCCCAAAGCCTGGAGAGTCGAAGTGAATCTCAATCGTCAGATCGAAAGGGACATGTGGTAGATATCCATTGTCCTCGGATTAAAGAAGACCAAAGACCCAAAAAAAATATGGACTATCATATCTAGAGGGAATGTGGCAACCGATCACAAACTCTGGGTGAAAACACTCCAGGAGAATGCGATGGATAAGATTTTGAAATCGTCGAAGCCCAAATAGCTGAAGTAGCTGGGAGTCGTTGATCTGAAGGAGGAAACATGTCATCAGAACGTGAACTCTAGATAGAACGTTCCAAAGGAAATGAAGCAAGGAGGATTTGAAGTTTGAGATGTCTGAAGGCCGAAGTCCCAAAGCTAACGAAAGTTGTCTATTTAAGGTGGACACGTGGCACCAGATCTAGCACTTCGGGTACAAAATACTCTGGAGGAAAGTAGAGGGTGAGAGAATCATTGTCTTGAACTAGAATCTCAACCGTTTATTGAGAAGGGGGTTGAAGGTCATTGATTCGGTATTGGTTGAAAAGCACTAAAGACCCGAAGTAAGCCTTGATTGTCCAATTCAAGTGGACACATGAGAGAAATCCACATACTTCGAGGGGAATTAAAAGTTGAGACTTGAAACTCCCGAAGTCCAGAATCATGAAGTGATCAATGTTGTTGATTAAATAGGACATGTGGAAGGAGATCTGTCACTATGGGAGAAGGTAAGGGTTGATATTTGAAACTCCCGAAACCCTAATCATGAAATAAATCACAGCCGTTGATTTAGAAAGGTTAGATCTGATCTGTAGATTCAAAAAATATAGACCTGAGCCATCAAGTTCAGAAGCACCATCAAGGTCAATAGATCGACAGTCCCATCACATTACAGGGACCAAAGGTGCATGAACTTTAAAAATTTGAGGGTGGGACGCAATCCAGACCATGTTTTTGGAGAAAGGACACATGGAGGATCAAGGTGAATTGTCGGAAGAAAAGTAGTTTGGTTTCAAACCACCCTTGGTCGTGCCCGCAATCACGTGGTTATGTAAGGACATCGCCCAAGGTCATATCAAGGAAGGGGATTAACAGAAAAGGATATAGCACCCAGAATCTAATATTTCGTAGGCTCAAAGAGGAGGTGTTACAGGTGAATCCCCCTGCAGACAAGTGGATTCCCTCTTGGTCTCTAGACCCCTAAGACCAAGATAGAAAGGGTGCTATCATTGGTCACTAACATACTTTTAGATCTAATCAAGCTAAGGTATGAAGAGGAAGAAGAAAAGTATGTACATTTTTAATGGCGTTCATCCTTGCAAAGTCCAAGTTGAGCTTCAAACATAAGCTCCTCAATAGGTCCTATAGAACAAACAAAGATACAACGAGCTTCCTATTCTATTGATATTAGCTCAAATACAGATCTATATAGTGAATACAAGTTCATGTGTAACAAACATAAACTTGAAATAAATAGGCCAAGCATGTATGTATATTAATGAGAACAAATGAAGAGTACTTACAATCCTCTAATGAAGGTGCAACAACTTCTTCCAGCTCTCCTTATCCAACCCCTTTGCTCAAGTAATCTAGACTGATTATGCTTCAATAGTGCCTCACTTATGAGATCATAAGTTTGACATAATTCTTAATCTCCATATCCTTCTCTTCCATGGAAAGACCTCATTATATAGGATTTGAAGGCTTAACCACCATGGAGAGGATCTCTCATCAGATCCACTAAGAAAGGGATCTCTAAGATATTTAGGGAGAAAATATCTCTTAAGGGTTTTGGGGAGGAAATATCTCTCAAGGATTTTAAGGAGGAAATATTTCAACCATCCATGAGATCCTCCACCTTCCCTAAAAAATAGGAAACCAAATGTGAGGTGTATTCTCACACTTAATTACTTTCTTTTTCATGAATATTAATAATAATTCATGTGCACTTGGTTCTCACACTTAATCAAATTTATTTTCCATGAATATTAATAATAATTCATGTGTACTTGGTATTTTGGCCATCATGTAATATATCCCTCCTCCATATTGAATAGGGATTGTGACATAGTTTATTCCATGGTGTCAAGGTGTATGAGACACTTATATGACACTTTACGACACTTAGGGCGAGGTACCTAGGTGTGCAAATTTCATGTGTAACAGGAGGGTCATGGGTACCTTTAGACCTGCATCGAGAAGTCGAAAGGTTCTGCATCTAATTACATAATGAGACCATCAAGGTCTCACAGAGTCGTTTGGGTCCAGAATTAGAGATCCTTGACCAGGAGGTTGGACTAGTTCCCCGACCTTCCAAATTAGAAACCATGGATGGAGAATTTGTCCTTTAAGAAAAGTGAAATTTTGTATGCCCCGTCATGGGTGTGTTACAAACTGGTATTAGAGAATGGTTACAACACTTGGCCTACTTGGTCTCATGTACGAGTCACATAAGGAGGTATTGTTATCTGCATTTACTCCTTGAGCAGAAGGACTGCAGATTAAACCTATGATTTTGGGAATTCTTTTTGAATTTCAGAAGAAGAATTTCTTTAGCCCTTTGTCAAAGTGATAACTACTCTTATCGGAGTAGGGATATGCTAATTAACATTTATAATAAGACTTTAATGTGGATAACTGAAGGTGACAGGGTTTTGTCAAGCGCAACTAAATCTTGAAGGATGGATGACCTAGTGTTTGTAACACTGCCTCTAAGCATGGGCAGTTGGAACTTCAGGCACTGATGATGGTGGATTATATAATGGTTAATACCTTTGTGGGATTAAAGGAATCTGATAGGATTGGGTAGGATCCTTGGCAGTTATAGTTACTACTTTAAATTAAAATAGGAGTATATAACTCCTCATGACCAGACAAAAGTGAGATGGGCAAAACCCTATGGAAACTGAGGCAAGAAGGTTTTATTGCTAGACGTTGTCGTATAAAGAGAAAAGTGACCCTAGTTGGTTATTGTATTAAGATAAGGCAACATCAATACGAGATATGACTGTGAGATTAGTCTTGTAAGTGACTAAAATCTCAAACTAAAGGACATTAATGATGAAATTAAACTATCAAGCGAATGCATGAAGTAAAAAGGTGCAAGAGATGCACCTACTTATACATGAATGTGTATACATGATCATAAAAATGATTGGAATATCCTTGGGAAAAGGATATAGAAGCCTAATATTTCCATGTGTGTGAATGACATGGAAAAAGTGCAAGAAATAAGCTAGCATGATGAATACTTATCTATGTTTAATTATTCTTGAGTACATGGGTTTAATGCATTATGGAGCTTCCTAATATGAAGCCTGACATTAATACTAGTTAGCTATGAATGATATTAAACGTGCAAGTGATGCACATGTATGATATAAGAATATAGTTATAAGATACAATATGGTTGCCATGAAGAGTGAAATATAAATAAAGAATTGGTCTTATCCAAAATAAATGAATACTATGGATGCATGGTTGACTCCATTCCGAAGATTCATGAAAGTTATGTTCCAAATAATATCTTGAGGGGTAATGTATTCACTTTCCTTAGGAAATTCTAATATAATTAGATAAAAAGGGTAAATGAGAAAATATGCTATATTGTCATAATAAGAGGAAAATGATTATGCCTTTTAAAATCACATGAGAAGGATTGTGAACAATCCTGAGTTGATTGATCTTAAAAGTAGATATGTAGGTGGGCTGCGAAACATACCTGTGACCACTACAAGTAGGTTTAGGATTATGAATATGGTTAAGAACATCATGGATGTAAGTTAACAAAACTAGAATATGTATGGATACATAATTTGGGTACATGGAAAACATGCATGTTTATATTCCTTATGGGATATTTACTAAACTGCTAAAGTTAACTCATGAAAGAGGCCATCAAAAATAGTGATGGATATGCAATAAGGAAGTTGCATGCTGAAGGAGTTCCATGTGGAGGAATTGTGTCAAGACTCTGCCAGGAAAATAAAGTCACAACCTTAATGACTGCTGAAAATTAAGAAGTGATCCACAAGCTTATATATATATATATATATATATATATATATATATATATATATATATATATATATATATA
>JASDQU010104711.1:17482-54306 GCA_032191745.1 Picea mariana | reverse complement strand
GGGTGAGTACTTCCATATTGTGGAGGTTGAGTTCTCTGATAAAGAGCATGCATGTTGGGACCCCACAATTGTTGTGAACCATCGATCGGTGGACACCTTGGTATCAGTCAGATCATGACCACCAGAACCTGAATAATTGTGAGATCATGAAACCTTTTGGAAATACATGTAGTAATGGAGTACCTCGGTACTGTCGGTCTGAGAGAATCGAAAATATCAGAAGAGATAATGTTTTCAAGAGTGAAGACGAGACCCAAGATAATCAAACTCATAGGAGGAACAAAGGACGAGGTCTTTGAACATCTACCAAAATATTTCAAGTCAGAAGAATTTAAAAGATCAGAAGGAGGAGTGACAACATCCATCAGATTGGTTGCAAGGAGAAGCCTGGAACGTTAGATTAGCGTCGAGGGAAGCAGAGGAGAAGCGTTGGGAAGGAACATATCATAACCGTCATATTTGAGTGCAAAGGGATGTTAGTCGCCCGATCTAAGGTAAAGTGCATGAGTTTTAACGTTTGTATGCACGAGAGGGTTAACTGGCCAAGGTCCTGAAGTCCCGAAGTGAATTAGAACTATTCATCSCCAAGAGGGACAAGTGGTGCAAGATATACAACTCCTGAGCGAGAGCTTGTGGTCAAGGAGAGAGTTGAATCACCGAAGACTCGAAGTAGATCTTGACCATTGATCACCAGGAGTTACGCGTCAKCATATCATTAACTCAGTAGAAATCACTTCAAGAGTTTCAGTCGAGAGTTGAAACTCCCGAAGCTCGGAGAGCAGGAGAGTCGAAGTGAATCTCAACCGTCAGATCAAAAAGGACACATGGTAGATATCCTTTGTCCTCAGGTGAAATAAACCTGAAGACCCGAAGAGAATCAAGACCATCATATCCAAAGGGCACATGGCGATCGATTTCGAACTCTGAGTGAAAACAATCTGGGAGAATGTGATGGATAAGAGTTTGAAATCGTCAAAGCCCAAACAACTGAAGCAACTGGGAGCCGTTGACCTAAAGGAGGACACATGTCATCAGATCGTGAACTCTGGATAGAATGTTCCAAAGGAAATGAAGCAGGGAGGATTTGAAGTTTGAGATGTCTAAAGACCTAAGTCCCGAAGTAGACGAAAGTCATTGATTTAAGTTGGACGTGTGGCACCAGATCTATCACTCTGGGTAAGAAATACTCTGGACGAAAGTAGAGGGTGAGAGCGTCGGAGTCCCGAAGTGGAATCTAAACCGTTGATTGAGAAGGGGGATGAAGGTTGCTGATTCTGTCTTAGTTGAAAAGTGTTAAAGACCCAAAGTAAGCCTCGATCACCTGATTCAAGTGGACACATGGCAAAAATTCACATACTTCAAGGGGAATTAAAAGTTGAGACTTGATACTCTCGAATTCAGTAATCGTGAAGCGATCAACGTCGTTGATTAAAGAGGATGCGTGGCAGGAGATCTGTCACTACGGGAGAAGGTAAGGGTTTAGAATTGAAACTCCCAAAACATGAATCATGAAATAAATCACATTTGTTGATTTAGAAAGGTTAGATCTGATCCGTAGATTCGGAAAGGATAGATCTGAGCCATCAATTTTAGAAGCATCATCAATTTCATAATATCGACGGTCCCATCACATTACAGGGATCGAAGGTGTACGAACATTAAAAAGTTGAGGGTGGGCTACAATCCAGACCACTGTTTTGGAGAAAGGACACGTGGAGGCTCAAGGTGAATTGCGAGGAGAAAAGTAGTTTGGTTTCAAACCACCCTTGGTCGCACTCGCAATCACGTGGTTATGTAAGGCCATCGTCCAAGGTCATATTAGGGAAGGGGATTATTAGAAAAGTATCTAGTGCCCATACTCTAATATTTCGTAGGCATGAAGAGGAGGGTCACGGGTACCTTTATACTTGCACCAGGAAGTCGAAAGGGTCTGCATATAATTATAGAATGAGACCATCGAGATCTCATAGATTTGTTTGGTTCCAGAATCAGAGATCCTTGATTGAGAGTTCGGACTGGTTCCCTAACCTTCCAAATTAGAAACCATGGATGGAGAATCTGTCCTTTAAGAAAAGAAAAAAAAATTATGCCTCATCGTGGGTGTGTTACATTGATACCTGAGAGGTTAATATCTTATGAAAGGAGGTACTCTTATGAATTATTATTCTTCTTGAGGCCTATATATCAATTTTTGATTCTAAAATCTAAATCTTCTCGATGGAGGAGTGTCCCTGTAATCTTCCTTGTAGATCTTTCTATCCCCCTTGATTGTTTCTGCAAAGATTTTTGGATATGTTTCTTGTGGCTCTATTTTTTTGGAGCTTGATCCTTTTTCTGTCTGATTGTATCCAAGTCCAGACTTGTCATGATGATATTTTTGACTGTTGATAATTTCATCCAAAATTTTTGAGTTGTTCTGCATATTTTTCTTTTGAAGATCCTGTTAGCACTGCCATTTTTCTTTCCATTTAGAGTCGGTTTTAAATCACGTTATGACCCATGCGCCCAAACATGTGAAGTCAGGTACATAGCACCGTGAGTTTGAAGTCAACAAATGGTTGGTTGGCCCTTGGAAATGGGAAAGGTTGTCATATTCGGGAATTGTATATGTGGTATGGGCATGTCTTTTCCCCAAAAGGTTGAATTATGTTAAGAATCCAGTTTCTACATGCCCTGGTCAAGTCAACTGGTTAATAATGGTCGCAAGAATCAAACAGATGTTTACTGTGCCCAGTTCTCTAGTGGATGGGTGCATAACAGAAGGCGAAGAAAATATTATGGGCAAAGATATTTTACATACACATGTTCACTAGGATACTCAATCAAGAGATACAACAATACATCTTTCTCCACATCGGATCCTAACCGACGATCAGACCCCGTGGATAACCTGAAGACAATCGTTAGTGGACAGGCATGACTATTGCTTTTTTTTGGATAGTACCAAGTAAAGATCCTTTGGCGCATGTGGCGCATTTTTTCTAGTTTAGGGTTAACAATTAAAAAATAGGGTAGCCCAAGCGGTGCCCTCATTTATATATTTCATCTTTTCTATGTAAGCATGGTTGGTTGGAAAACTGAGTAAACGACTACTATTGTATGTAATATGACTTTTTTGACCGAAATTTAATGCAAAGGTCCTTTGATTTGATGAAAACATTCTAGTTGTGATAGTCGGATGTATTGTGTCTCTTTCTTTTCATATGTGTTTCCTGTTACCTTTTATTTCATATCTCATACTGTCTATTTCAGAACGCATTTTCGAACCTGTGGATTCGCTATACAATGACCCTTGTTTGCGCCACTTAGAAAAAATGTTTTCCTCCCAAGTTAACTCTGAATTCATTCACAACAACGCTCTTGAGTTACTTCATGTATTTTTCTCCCGACACACTTTATGATTTACGCTGAAGGTTGTTGCTCGCCTAGCCTTCTACTCTTGAATCTAGTCACTGAGTCATTTGTTCTGTCTCTTCCTCAGATTGACCCCATAACCCAAGTTTTATTTTTCTACACCAATATAACCAGAAACCATTTTACCATAGGTGTTAAATATAGCCATTGTTTTCAAAGTCATATCCTGCGTGGAGACCGCACCATTTATAAGAAAGCCTTCTCCAAATCCGAAAGGCTAGTTTTGGGTCTCAAAGTTGGTTGAAAATTTTACCTTCATCGTCTGTTTATCAACCAAATACATTTACGGAGTGCTAACATTCTGGCGTCATTGTCGGGGATGAAGTTGAAAAGAGTTTCCCTGGGAGAACGAAAAACATTGCAGTTTGGCCCTTGAGGGTAATAGAGGGACAAAGGCCCATACCGACTGAAACCTTTACCCTGGCGACTCCAATCCAAACAAACCAATATCCCTAAGTAGAATTAATCAAGAAACCTGGCTCCAAAGATGTTTTACACTAGAGCGAATCCTGACCCAAACCCCTCTAAGCCTATGTGCGACCCTGAGAAGATTCTACGCAGGGCTAGAGAGCAGGCACCAGATACATTTTATTTCTTGGATAGAAGTTTGTCCTTGCCCAAAGATGGCACACAGAGAATTGACGACCTTGATTTTGACACATTTTTTGAGAAAACTCTGTTTAGCTCCAAGTTAGAAACCAGTTTGGACAAGACTGTTTTTGACCCGAGCAATTTCCAAGCCCTGGTGACAAATAATATCCCCCAAAATATGAATCCCCTTAGGGATATGGATGTCAGATTGTCTCCCCTCATCCTTCCGACCCAGTTACATGACTTGTCTCAAAATTATAGACAAAGAATCAGACTCTACGATGCTAAGGGAAATGTTTCCGCCGAGAGACACCTAGACTGGTTTAATGATTTTGTCGACCTGGAGGAGGTGGACTACGCAGATGAAAAAATAATATTTTTTGCACAAAGCCTTTCAGGAATGTAATATATTGGTTCAAATCCCTCCTGGCTACGAGCATTTGGGACTTCGCTGCATTCGAAAGGTCGTTCCTAAATAAATGGGGGGATAAGAAGAACCCTTTGCAGCTGCTAACACAATACAATAATATGAACAAGGCACCGAAGGATATGGTGTAGGAATTCTTTACTCGTTTATTGAAGGTGTACAAATCCATCCCTGCGGAAGTAAAGCCCCCTCCTGGTGTTGAGCAGTTGCGGTACACAGATTCCTTTGACAATGACTTTTCCCTGTTGCTAAGAGAAAGAAGATTGGTGAGTCTAGACGCCATAATGAGTAATGTTGTCTAGGTTGAAGTGAACATGATGGCATCAGGGAAAATCAAACCGAGTTTCAATCAAAGTGACAAGAGACCCCAGGGAGACACACAACCATCAACGTCGTTGTCCTCAGACGACAAATTCGAAATGATGATGAATACCATGAAGTTGATGGAGAAAATGTCTATGGGAAATAGGCCTACTGCGCAAGAACAAAATGACCCACAGCCCAGAAATCAAAATCTCCGGAGGGGTTATATTCCTCAAATCAAGCAACGAGACCCAGGTGACCAACAAACAAGACCTCCATTCCAGAAAAACTACGCAGACAAGGATTTCGACCCGACTTTCAACAACTAGATGCATTGTTGTGATGACAAAAACCCACACGTGTTCCTGACAAAGAGCGAGCACGATCGATATATAAGCCAGATGATGCACAGAGGAGGATAAATCAACCGATTCACACGCAGTAGGCGAGGGAGCAGGTGTATAATCGATCTCAACTCCATCAAGAGAATATAAAAAAAGCTTTCGACAAACATTCCAAGCAGGAAGATTTTCAGGTAGGAGATTTGGTGCTGATATGGGACACAATAAATGAATGTAAGGGAAAGCATGGAAAGTTCGATCACCTTTGGATGGGACCGTACAAAATCAGTGCATACTGCGAAGACAATGCTTATTTCCTTCAAGGACTAGATGGAGTGTGTCTTGGTTGGGGGCCTATAAATGACAGGTTCCTCAAATGTTACCTGATGAAATAAAGTTTGTTTAAGTCATTTGTCATTGTAAATAGTCATTTTATTTTTGTGTCGAGTCAGTAGATCAACAGAAAATTGAAGCCCAAAGTGAAGGCCCTAAGTTTATGCTAAAGTCTTAGAATTTGTTCAATGAGTCTAGTTTATTTTCTATCCTTCATTTATATTTCCTAGTGTCTAGAGGTCGAATAAATCCCAAAGGTCAGGCACCTGGTCTACTGTTCTTTTCTATCTCATAGGGAGGATAGCATCCCCATTGGAGCCAGCTATTAGTGCTGCCATTTTATTTCCATTTAGAGTTGGTTTTAAGTCATGTTATGACCCATGCACCCAAACATGTGAAGTCAGGTATGTAGCACCGTGAGTTTGAAGTCAACAAATGGTCGGTTGGCCCTTGGAAATGGGAAAGGGTGTCTGAGTCGGGAATTGTATACATGGTACAAGCATGTATTTTCCCCAAAAGGTCGAATCTTGTTAAGAAGCCAGTTTCTACATGCCCTGGTTGAGTCAAGTGGTTAATAACAGTTCAAGAATCAAATAGTTGTTTACTTCGCGCATTTCTCCAGCGGATGGGCGCATAAAGGAAGGCAAATAAAATATTAAGGACAACGAGCTTTTACAAACACATGTTCACTAGGATACTTGATCCAGAGATACAGCGACACATCTTTCCCCACATCGGATCCTGACTGACGATCAGACCCTGTGGTGAACCTGAAGACAATCGTTAGTGGACAGGCATGACTATTGTCTATTTTTGGACAGTACCAGGTTAAGAGCCTCTGACGCATGTGTCACATTTTTTCTTGTTTAGGGTTAGCAGTTAGAAAACAGGGTAGCCCAAGCGGTGACCTCGTTTATATATTTCATATTTTTGATGTAAGTATGGTTGATTGGAAAATTGAGTAAAGGACTTCTATTGTATGTAATCCGAGTTTTTTGACCAAAATTTAATGCAAAAGTCCTGTGATTTGATGAAAATATTCTAGTTGTGATAGTTGGATGTATTACGTCTCTTTTTTTGTGTATGTGTTTCCTGTTACCTTTTATTTCATATCTCATACTTCCTATTTCGGAACGAATTTTCAAACCTGTGGATTCTCTGTACAATGCCCCTTGTTCGCGCCACTTAGACAAAACGTTTTCCTCTCAAGCTAACTCTGAATTCATCCACAATGATGCTCTTGAGTTACTTCATGTGTTTTTCTTCCACCACAATTTATGGTTTACACTGAAGGTTGTTTCTCACCTAGCCTACTCCTCTCGAATCTAGTCACTGAGTCATTTGTTTCATCTCTTCCTTAGATTGACCCCATAGCCCAAGTTTTACTTTTCTGTGCCAATATAACCAGAAACCATTTTACCATAGGTGTTAAATCTAGCCATTGTTTTCAAAGTCATATCCTGCGCAGAGATCGCACCATTTCTGGGAGAGCCCTCTCCAGATCCGAAAGGCTAGTTTCAGGTCTCAAAGTTGGTTGAAAAAGTTACCTTCATCATCTGTTTATCAACCAAATAGATTTACGGAGTGCTAATAGATCCTTTCTTAATGTGACAATCTTTGCTTCCAAATTTCCAATTATCTTGTCTTTTTTGTCTAGTTGTTTTTTGAATGCTTCTTCAATTCTTTTATCTTCTTCTATTTGAACCTTCAAATTTCTGATCATTTGTTCTAGTTCTTGAGTGTCTTCTTTCTTGTCTAGTTCTGCTTGTAGTTTCTTGTTTTTCTTATTTTTTCTTCTGATAACTTCTATGGCACACATTAATTCATCTCGGTAGTCAACTTCTTCCTCTTCCATTTCTTTTTTGACTTCTTTATATTCTTCTTTGGCTTCTTCATATTCTTATTCAGAGTCTTCTTTATCAGAGTCTTATACTACCATGAATAGAAGTCTTTATATCTCATTGTCACTGACTTCATCTTCATCTCATGATGAGATGTCTTCTTTGGTGCATAAGATTTTCTTGAAAACTTTATTTGTGGTTCTTTTGCCTTTATATGTTTGTTTGCCTTTTGAGTAACCTTCATCATTTATCTTTTTCTTATAAGGACATTTGTTAGAAAAATGACCAATACCATCACAATTAAAATAAATTAAAGGAAGCTTACCTCTATACCTACCGTTGGTTCCCTTGTTCAGTCTTTTGACAAAGTTGACCACTTCTTCATCATCTTCCGAGACATCACTGTCGTTGTTATGTTCTTCTTTTTTCCTTCCCTTTTACTTTGACCTTTTGGATTCTTTAAAGGTTGCTTCTTTTATATATGGATTTTCCTATTCAGTTCTCATTTCATATGCTGTGAAGATTCCATGTAATTCATCCATACTTATTGAGTTTAGATCTGATCTTTCTTCTAGTGATGATATCTTAGGGTCAAATCTCATAGGAACAAAATGTTGGCCCTTGACCAAGTTTTGGAGAACTTAGGTCACATTTGACCGATTTTGGGACTTTGACAGACTAGTCGAAGACGAAGCGCAAGGAGAAGTAGAGATCATGGGATCTTGCCCCCTTTTTGCAGGCTTTTTAGGTTTAGGTTTTATGTAATGGGTTATGGGATGTTGGCCCATGGGTTTACCCATGTTTAGGTCCATTTTGTAATGTATAAATAGATATCTAGGCGATGTAAGAAGGGGCTAGTGTGCTAAGTGAAATAATAGTGAATATTTGTGGCTTAGTGCGGAGCTAGAGGATTTGTGCATACTGTGTGTTAAGAACTTTCAGATCTAAGTGCAAGTGATTGTAAGAAGTTTGTGTGCAAATTGTAAGAAGGATTTGTGCTTAAACCTAGCTCGGGGAAGGAGGATCTGGCGAGGTGCATGCAGATATCCTATCCTATGCGGAGTGGGTTCTTGTGGCTCTATGCTTGTAGAAGATTTAAAGAAGACAATAAAGAAGAAGAAGAGTTGGTGGACATAGCCTCGTGCTGGGGGTGAACCGGGTATATCACGTTTTATGGTTTCCTTGTGTGATTGATGTGATTTATGATTAATGTTGTTATCTTTATGTATATTAGATGCATTTGATATAGAATCTTAGTGCTTAGTGATGTGAATGAATACTAGATTTAATCTATTCGTATGTGCTAAGTGCTTGGAAGTGTTAGATCTTGTTGAATAATGCGTTGTTCTGTAATTAGGGTTTGAATATGTGATCCGGATTATTTTCGGCATGAAATGAGATCGGAGATATAATAAAGAATGCACAGAGATATCGCAGATGTTCAATAATATAACATAAATGTATCAGAGATGAAACCATAAACACAGATATATAGTAATACACGATTTCTATTAATGAAAGAAATGTACAGAGATTGTAAAAATACAGAGTGAAAGACTCGATAGAATGGTGGCAGCTTATCTCTGAGAAGAGATGTGACGGCTACTCGCATTCGCAAGAAGATGATTACAATGAGACTTTGAAGGCATTTTTACAATAAGCAGGAATGAAAAAAACCCTAGACATCCAAAAACCTAACCCTGGGAGATGAAGTGCCAAAAGTCATGTGGGCCCCGTTTGGGTAAGTGAGTACATCAACTTCTCGAGGTCGTAACTTTTGCATACGATCTTCGTTTTAGGTGTGTGATAGCTCGTTGGAAAGGTATCGTCGAGGAGATTCATTTTGGGGGATTAATTATGCATTTGGATATCATTGAGAACCTATATCTAGAAAAACATTCATTTGGGCCCTCAAAATGGCCCCGAAAGTTAAAACCTGCTAAAAATAGTAAATTGCCAAAATTGCCAGAAAGTTGTTTTGAGCCAGTTGGAAAAGGTGGGTGGCCACCGATATCCACCTAGATCAATATGAGATATAAATAAGGGTTAAATGCTAATTAATGTTAACTTCTAAGTGCTATGTTAAGGTATTGTAATCACAGATTTGTGTCCCAACTAGGTTGCAGACATCTTAGTCCTACAACCCCTCTGCCTCTACCTTGAGTGAGACTTCATCTGCTTCACAGGTGTTGCCGAAAGGGATGGTATTTATGGTTTTGTTGGTTCATTGTTGAATCATTTAACCCTGGTTCTACCCCCGTGCCAACAAATGGTTCTGTTTTCGGGACCTAAAACTATGATTGTTGGGAACTGAAGAAAGAGAAAGCTTTGTGCGTAGATATGATACCCTAGTGCACAGTATTCTAATTGAATTTGAAGCTCTATGCTAAGAAGAGAAGCCTGATCTGAAGAAAAGAGGTAAGATCTTGAAGCTTTGTTCTTTGATAAAGCTAAGATAAGTGAAAAATTTTATTTCGAAAGAATGGATCTAGGTATGTTTAATATATTTGTTCCTAGTCTAAAAACTAAGGTACAACTAGAAGAAAGAAGATTTGATATGAATAGATCTGATAGAAATAATGAAAGATATGTTATTCATATGCATAGAAATATTTTTTGGACTAAGAAGTGGATGCAGGATCCTAGAAAGAATTTTTTGCAGACCCACCACTGTGATCCCAATGTGCGGTACATGAAAGGTTAGGGGTTGTTCAAGAGAAATAGAGGATTGACTCTTTGTTATAGTTGTAGGAGACCGGGACATATTGATAAGGAATTCCCTAGTAGACATCCTATTTTCCTTTGTTGTAAAGCTACTAGACATGAAGTTTTTGATTTCTCTAGAATTATTGCTAAAGTTTAAAAGATGAATATGAGACAAGAAAACCATGAGGAAGGCCAAGAGACTAAGAATGTGCTCAAGAACCAGAAAGAAACAAAGATTGTATTATTACAGATGAAATAAACCCCTTAATGATCACAAAGATATCAACTTATCAGAGATCTTAAAAGAGAATGAATGCATCAAAACAAGAATAGGAGACTTCTACATAGACTGTGTCCTAGATGAGGAAACACAGGTGAATATCATGATAGAAAGAACTTGGGAAATTTTGGGAAAACCCTCTATGGTTCCTTCATTGGGAGGAATAGGATTATTTAGAGGAAAGTTGATAACCCTATGTGGAAGACTTACCCAGACAACTATGAGTGCTTATGGAACTACGACAGAAGAAGAATTTGAGATCATTAAATTTGTTGAGAACAACGCCCCATTTTCTATTTTGCTAGGAAAAACCTAGATTGAGAAATATCGGATATGAAGGAAACAAGAAGAGGAGGATATAGAACATAAAAAGAAAGAACTAAAGGATTTCATGGCTAGGAGAATAACACACTTACTGTAAGAACAAGAGGACCAGTCGAAGCTACTAAGGACCAGAGATCTGGATGTCAAAGTTGAACGAATGCAAGAAAGCTTAAGAAACTTATCCATGCAAGAGACTAGATCACTTACTCCAGAAAAATAAGAAGTATTACTCTCAAACCCTTCGAAAGGACCTCAACAGTTCAAATTTCCTATGCCAAGAGGAGAAAAGAACAATAATGGAAAAAGGAAACCAGTAACTCAAATCACAGGAAAGAAAGCCAGAAAGCTCAACAAAGCTATAAAAATTGCAAGAAGTACAAGAGAGGACTTCTCAGAAAGAAGGTTTAGAACTGGAACTTCATCGAGATATCAGAACAATGTAAATTGGCACTTCTCCAAGACGAAGCAATATGACTGTTGGAGGTGTCCTGACCATTAGAATGATGCTCTAGAATGGCTAGAAACACAGTTATTGACAAAACGTTTTCCATTGGACTGTTGGGACCACATCACAATAGATGAAATTGCATTGATTAAGGCATTCCTACCCATTGGAAGGATCCATTATGATGATGTCTATTTATCCCATCAAGCATTGCACCGTGGACACTTTTTCCAATTGTGATTATTCAAGATGATTATTACTGCGAAGTGATTTTTTATACCTCCCCACCTGTGTTGTTATAGTGAGTGTTTGTTTACTGACCTGAGATATCAGATCTCGAGTGTGCACATCAGACAAAATTAGCATAGTAGAAAAATATTTCGAAGAGATCCTAATAGACCTCATGGTAAAGAAGGTGATGTCCGCAGGCATCCAAGCCTTGTCGACGAGAGGAGTGCAAACATCCCCATCGACTACTCGTGGATCTGGACCATCTCGAGCTGTGACAGAGANGAAGAGATCCTAATAGACCTCATGGTCAAGAAGGTGATGTCCGCAGGCATCCAAGCCTTGTCGACGAGAGGAGTGCAAACATCCCCATCGACTACTCGTGGATCTGGACCATCTCGAGCTGTGACAGATAAAAAAACAAAGAATCGTGATGAATTAGTGAATGCAAATCTCATCCCATATATCCTTCCCAACTACATCCCGCCTCTGGCTGGCGTGGTTAGTCGAGATAGTATCTTGAGGGACTTCGACTACACAGTGATCACTGCATACCTCCTGAAGGGGATACGTGTAGTTAGACCGTAGTTGGAGAGGGTTATGACGTTGAAGATCAGTGACTATATCCTAGGAGACCACAAGAAATATGGCATGCTTGCACCATACAAATATTTGACTAAGAAAAAGGGGAAGAAGTCGAAGATCATCCCCCAGCCATGGACCATGGAAATCGCGAGGTCCACTATCCTGAACATGATGAAGATACCACACTTTAGAAGGCATCAGAAGGTTAACATGTGCGTTAAACTCCTATTGTCTTGCTTCAATGGTGGTTATATATGGCTGGATAGACACAACATCTTAGATCTAACGTTTATCCATCAGATCACCGAAATAAGCATGTAAGGACCAGACCCACAAGAATTTTATCCAGGGAAGGTTGTAGCTCACACCCTGACGCAGAAAATTAAAGATACCTATGGCGAAGTGGAAAAGGGGAAGCATGGCTACAAGGTAGCCTCCATCCAGAATGGTACAGTGCACCTATCCTGCCAATTGATTTCTAGTAATCTAGTAAGGAAAAACAGAACCACGTAGGTTACAGGGTTCATCGTTGACCTCACGGGAAAATGCGCGGAAGGGATACAAATGAACTGGGTGAGCTAAATCGTCAACCAGTTAGAGAAATACTACCACGAAGCTCAGGATCAGGGCTACGCATTCCACTTCAGTTGAATATTGATCCTCATCACCTTCATTGCTTGGGAGATGCTAGAAGGTGCAACCTTCCCTAAAATTGAGCCATCTGAACCCTTAGCTGTGAAGTTCACTATGCTCTGGTATTTGAGTCACATGGAAAAAGAATGGCAGTCAAACGCATTGTTCCACACCTATTACCTGCAGTTGAAGAGGGATATTGAGTCTTTCCCTCGTATGATGTCGAACACCCTAGACAGGTTCAGGCCAATCATGAATTTCCACATAGATAGACATTTTATTTATATCACTGCGCGTGGATATGAACATAAATAAGAGATTCAATCCTACTACAAGCTCACATAGGAGGACCTAGAATAAATCACTAAGGAATGGCCTGCAGAGTTACTTATACCAGTCAACCAGGTAGAAATGTCTGACCCCAACCTGATTGGAAGTCCTGTGGTCACTCGCGAAGAGTATGATGCACCCAATAGTAGCAGGAAGAAAAGGAAGGAAGATGTATAGGAAATAAACATCACATCAAAAGAGACTGCATCAGATTTACCTAACAGAGGAGGAGATGACGAAGTGGACAAAGAAGAGAAAGAAGGGTAAGAATAGACTGCTCATAAGACTGCTCATGGATGCAGCCCCACATTGGGGGTGAACCGGGTATATCTTGTTTTATGGTTTCCTTGTGTGATTGATGTGATTTATGCTTAATGTTGTTATCTTTATGTATATTAGATGCATTTGATATAGAAACTTAGTGATTAGTGATGTGAATGAATGCTAGATCTGATCTGTTTCTATGTCCTAAGTGCTTGGAAGTGTTAAATCTTGTTGAACAATGCATTGTTCTGTAATTAGGGTTTGAATATGAGATGTAAATAGGGGTTAAATGCTAATTAATGTTAACTGCTAAGTGCTTTGTTAAGGTATTGTAATCATAGATTTGTGTCCCATCTAGGTTGCAGACATTTGAGTCCTGCAACCCCCCTTGCCTCTACCTCAGGTGAGACTTCATCTACTTTGCAGGTGTTTCCAAAAGGGCTGGTAGTTAGGGTTTTGTTGGTGCTAGTTGATTTCTGGTAAGATAGTAAGGAAAAACAAAATCATGCAGGTTACTAGGTTCATTGTTGACCTCACGGGAAAATGTGTGGAAGGGATACAAATGAACTGGGCGAGCTAAATCGTCAACCAGTTAGATAAATACTGCCACAAAGCTCAGGATCATGGCTACACATTCCACTTCAGTTGGCTACTAATACTCATCACCTTCATTTCTTGGGAGATGCCAGAAGCTGTGACCTTCCCTGAAATTGAGCCATCTGAACCCTTAGCTGTGAAGTTCACTACGCTCTGGTATTCGAGCGACATGGAGAAACAATGGCAGTAAAACGTGGTGTTCCATACCTATTACTAGCAGTTGAAGAGGGATATTGAATATTTCCCTCATATGACGTCGAACACCCTGGACAGGTTCAGGACAATTATGAAGTTCCACGCAGGTAGACATTTTATTTATATCACTACGCGTGGATATGAACTAAATAAGAGCTTCAATCCTACTACAAGCTCACATAGGAGGACCTGGAAGAAATCACTAAGGAATGGCCCACCGAGTTCCTTATACCAGTTGACCAGGTAGAACTATCTGACCCTGACCTCATTGGAAGTCCTGTGGTCACTCGCGAAGAGTATGATGCACCCAATAGTAGCAGGAAGAAAAAGAAGGAAGATGTACAAGAAATAAACAACGCATCAGAAGAGACTGGATCAGATTTACCTAACAGAGGAGGAGATGACGAAGTAGAAAAAGAAGATAAAGAAGGGGAAGAAGACAAGTAGAAGAAGGGTGAAGTAACACAACCTAGGAACCCCCTTGAAGAGGTAGAGACATCCAAGAAAAGAAAGGTTTCCCCAATGAAACCTACATCGCAGAAGAAGTCAAAATCTAGTAATCCCAAGTTGCAGACTATGCTCACGATGGATGACATCGACCTCATCATCACCGCCGTATCAAATACATCAGAAGATATTTTACAACATAATGAAGCAAAACAAGAATACATGAATGATCGCATTGAAGTATAGCTTAAAGGAATACAACAGACTCTCCATTCAAACCGTGTAGTGCCTACAACACCTTTGTCAGTAGGGAACATAGAAGTAGGAGATGAGCCTGCCCAGCTACACAGGATAGAAGATGCGACGGAGGCTCACCTTTTTCGTGTCCAGGAGGAAAAGGAACATGCCACAAAGTCCCTAAAGAAAGCAAAAAACAAAGCCATAGAACAACATCGGGTTGTGCAACAAGAAAAATATGACCTCTAGGTGAAGTTTGTAGAGGATAGAGTGCAGATCTAGAGGGAGAAAGAAAAGTTTCTCGCAGAGAAGATTGGAGTTAAAGAAGCAGTCACTAGAGCACTTTTCTCTATGACAGGCTTAGAGAATATGGAAGAAGACCCAGTGGAGAATCAAGTGGGAAGGCTTGTTGAAGCCATTCAGCAACTCCAACAAAGAATAGCAAAATTTGAATTACAGACAGTGCTAGGCACTCCGCAGGAAGTGCGATATCTAAGAGATGAAACTGCGAGTGCAGTTGTGTTGGCAACCCTACATATTTTTTTCTCTTAAAGTGACAAATGATAATTCCTGTAGCTGCCTACGCCTCATCTTGTAAATATTTATATTTGAAGGTAACTAGTCAGTTGTAAAAAGGATGTTTTGATTCTTCATTTCATTTTTATTTCTCATTTTCATGCTTGATTCATGACTGTAAGCATGAATCAAGCAAATTGAAGCTCAATTTGCATTTTGATTTTATCTAAGGCTTGGTTTCAAGGAGTCAATGGGCTTACATCTTTTTTGTTTTAAATGAGCTTATCATATACCAATGAAACACCTATGATGCATTGCTTTTTGATTGTATGCTCATCTCTTTTAAAAAAATATACCAAATCTTGTTTAACATTTGGTTTATGAAAACGTATCCATATCCTAGCCTTTGCAATTCGAGTGTACCCATTTCGTATCATGGGATTTAAATGCATTGGGATCGTGTCCTGTACATCAAGTTGGATGGAAAAAAGGAGTTGACAGGCCACTCAATTCAAGTTAAGATTATGAGTTGTGGGATATACTCAAATCATTCATGACAAGGAGTGTTTAAACCCCATAGCGAAGACCTCCTTATGTTTGTTTTGATAGCATGGGCTCTCTGCTTATTTTATTTTCATGGGATCCGTTCAGACTTATCCCTCCTACCTATATCATCTAAAACAACAGTGAACTCTGGTCACCCTCTATTTCCATCTGTTCAAATCCTTATGGCCCTCGTCGTCCGAGTTGAGCCAAATGGATCCCAAAATTTGTCGTTGTATGATGATGTGAGTGAAGACCTTAAAAGCCAAGGTTGGGTCATGTTTCTCAAGAAATTCCAGGGTTATAACTTACAAGTGGCCCAAGAGTTTTCCCTCACATTTGATGGATGTCGAGCCAAGGTGGGTGATATGCAGTTGGATATCACCGAGAAATTTCCGGGTGAAGCGACAGGGCTTCCTCTCACTGGTCAAAGGTGGTTTAAAAATTTGAAGGTGGACGGAATACCCTGGATTCTATTTGTCACCTCCCGAAAAATTCAATGTTGTGACAATGGTATGTCGGTCTCTATGTTGAAAGTTAGATGGAATGGTTTATTGGCAGTGTTAAGAAATTTTTTTACTTGTGAAGATAGTTCGTCTTCCTTTACCACATAAGACTGCTCATGCATTTTATCGGTTTCCAATTAAACATGTCGTTTTACTTATTAAGAATCTTGTATAAAATGTCAAAGAGGTATAAGAAACAAAGCTTGGATTCAAGCCTTTTTCACCATGGGTTGATTAAATTATTGATAGTTCATCATTTGAAAATGCTCAGTGAAGATTGGGATAGTTTCGTAGCCCATAATGGTTTCATTACAGTAAACCCTGTAGAAACCCCAGCAATGGATAAGCTCATGATAGAGAAGCCTCATATTACCTCCAGTGATAGGACAAATTCCTTGTGCGAAAACCCCTTTGAAAAGGCAATGCTCGATCAGTCTGTGTGTGAGCAACAAGATGCCAGCTCCAAGCTTATTAAAATTCCTATGAGTAAACAAGTTGTCGGCCCTAATATTAACATAAAATCCACCACTGGAAACCCGTCCAAACAATCAAAGAAAAATCAATACATGCGAGGGTTTCATAAAAAAAGGACTAGGAGACTAGTCTTGAGGAGCCTATGCAATAGAATGAAAGATCATATGACCTTGATCGAATCGATCAAGATCCATGAGAGCTCTGACTCTGAGATTGGAAAATTCCTGGTAGAGGAAGATACAAATTATTCTATACCGAATCTTAGCCAAACTTTCGATTATGTGAATAACCTCCCGTCGTGCCTAAGAAAAAACAAGGAATTTACAGGAATTAAACTCAGTCAAAGGCCGACAGTGGATAGTGGTAGTGTTTTAACACACAGTCATGTGCCTCCTCAACTGATTGTCCCTGATGTACATTATGAAGTGTGTTTACATTGGATAGGTCGGTATTACACAGACATCCATCTCCTTCAAGCAAAGATCAAGGCCCCGACGACTCAAAATGATTCATTAACAAATGAAAACCATGAGCTCAATATCAATGCACAAAGACAAGGAAAACATTTGAAAAGGACTGGCAATATCATAATAAAAAATGTTGATAGTGTCAAGGTTGTGATTAACTCTAAGATTTTGTGATTCGAATTTGGTTATCAGTTGAATGGTAAGATTAGTTTTTATCTTAGTTGTGATTTTATTGTTATTTTTCTAAATTAATCTAGATTTATTTAGATTTATGTTGTTAATAATAATATTGGCTACAAAATCGAGAGATTATGCAGCCAAGTCAATTCTCATATAAAATTTGCAAATCGTTAGTTAAATGTATATCTAATTTTCCCATTTCATTTTTATTTCAGGATAAGATGTATCTTGTTTTGATCTCATAAGAAGGAGCATTGTTGGATTTAGTTAATCAACCATCTCTTTTGGCTTATTTTGTAAATCAAAACAAAACTTTTATAATTTTGAAGATCCAGTTTGATATTGAACGGTTTTTAGACACTCTATCTTTGTAACTTTTAGATCCTTTTGAGATATGAACCTATATTAGAAGATAGGATGTTTTAGTTTACATGAACTCTTTAAATACTCCATATTTTTGTAATAGATGGCATCTTGGCTAAGAGCAAAATATGGATGATTGATTCCAGAACTTAATGAAACAACATTCATGCATTTTGGCTTTAGCCTCTTGTTTATAATGTTGTCATTTATGTTTTGTTAATACTGCTACATGTATAGATCTGATATCTTTAGATTAAATTATCTGTGATGTGCAGGATTGTTATATTATAAATACCATCGATAATTTTCTTCTCAAAATATAAATGTTGTGATCATATTTTCAGTTAGAACAATAGGGTTTATCTTTCAATTTTAATTGAAAAATGAAATGTACAGGTTACTTTCATATTTATCTTATAGTAATCATGTATAATTATGAGATCACAGGTTTATGTTTGTGTCTCCGCTTCAGTCATTAAAACCCAAATTGCCAACACATGTTCTGGATTTATTTAGAATAGTCATAAGGTTCATTGCAGGTTTCCCTCTTGAACGTGGTAGTTGGATGTTCTCTACTCATGCAAATGCTTGGATGCACATCACTAACTCACTAACAGGTTAGCTCATTTGTATTTTTCTGTCATTTACTTATCAATGCAACTCGAATGTATGGTTCAACTTTTGACTATTCACACGTTTATGTTTCAATTTATTTTTCCTGTATTAGTTTAGATTTATAAAGGAAAAACAAAAAATATTTTTTATGTTCTTTCTTTATCTTCTTCCTAGAAGCAATCATTTTTTGATTTTCGTAAGTTTCGATTAAAATTGCAGTTTGTAAATCATGTACATAAGTAAGATTTGTAAATCTTCTGCTTAAATATATCTACAACAGTTACATTATACATATGTACATATATATAGTGATTAGTAATTAGTTAGCTATTTCATTTATTTTATTTGTTTCTTTTAGGACTTTTAGATTGGCTAACAGAGCCATTAAACCCATCGGAACGAGTTACACCAAATGGCTTGGGTTATTTAGACAACCCCAGACTGGACTCGTTCTTCCAGTTGATGGATAGTCAATTTCTCCCACCAACAAATGGCACTAGAAGGAGGGATTGAATACAATTGATGGCACGTGGAGATTGCAAAACTCCACCCACACACACACACTCCCCCGTAGTAACACGTGGTTTCTCAGACAACAATGTTACTTCTGAAACAACAACTACCTCAAACGAAAATCCTAAGATTCTCGTTGAGCCAGTAACACCAAACCCTCAAGGGGTCGACATACAAGAAATTGTTCATTAGTCACTCTTAAGGACACACAGTTCTTTGGCCCATATCAGACAACCTAGTAGGCCTCTCAATCAACCTTTAGATTTCTCGGATATCCGAGAGCAACTTGAAGGCACTGATCTACGTTTAATCCTTTAGGAGATAATACCATAGATCCTGACCATACCCCTACTCCTGGAACTGAAGGATCTGGTATTCCACCTTCCCCACCTCATTCATCTCCTTCCTCTTCAGGAGGAGAGTCATCTGATGTAAGCAGTTCTTCATCTGAACCATCTCAGCCTTCGACACCACCTACACCCATGGAAAACTAAAATAATCCTTCCAGACCTTGGCTCGATCAAGATGTTGTGGTTGTACCTGGACTCCAACACCCTTTACCAAAACACCTGGAGAAATGGTTACCTAAGTTCGATCCAGATTCTAAGCAAATCGCCGAGGATCACATAAATAAATTCATGCTAGCCATTAGACTCCGAAGTGTAGAACATGAATATGTAGTATGTAGACTTTTTCCTTACACATTTTAGGGCAATGCCTCTACATGGTATTTCTCCCAACAACCTCACACCATTGTATCTTGGGACAAATTCAAGACCTATTTCCTAGAGAAGTTCGGAGATGATAAATCTTCAGAAGTCTTAGTCATGGAACTCTCTAGTTTAAAGATGAACCGTAAGGAGAAAGTAAAATATTTTAACCAAAGGTTCCTCACATTAAAAAACTGAATCCCCACTGATTCAATGCCCACAGAAAGCCTTATTGTGGCATATTACACTAAATCTCTACACAATAATATAGGAATTTGGGTTAAAAGGTCTAAGAAGTCAACATTACTGGAAGCCTTCAAGGAGGGAGCCAAATTGAAAAATATATTTTGATCTTGAAAGATAATCTTAGTAATGAGGCATAAATAACCCCATCTTCTAAAAAGAAAATAGAAATTCTTACTAGGCCTCCCCAAACCAAAATCCAACCAGAAACCTCAAACTTAGAAAGTTTATAAAAGTTTGTCCAAAAATTATCAAATCAAGTCGTAGAATTGAGGAGATCGAATGAAGAAGCATCTTCGAGCAAAGGAAGTTATAAACGTCCTTTCAGAAAATCTTTTCCCCCCAACCGGCCAAATCCGACCCTTGAAGGTCTGAATTTTGAAAGCTTGCAATACACTCTTCAAACTATCCTTGAAGCACATGATAAATTAGTCCCCCCTGAGAATTTTGAAGACATGGTTGAAGAAGAAGAGTCATCTCACAATGTCTTCAGACATTTTTTCGACAGTATTTTTCAATCCAATTTTGAAACTGTCCATCCTTACAACACCAAAAGCAAAGCACAAAGTAAACCCTCTTCCGAAACAAGTACTAATGTGCCTCCGAAACAATTGAAACAAGATGAAACAAAACAGAATTTAGCAGCCCTAGTTTTAGAGTATGATTTGATTGAAGACCTAAATAAACTTAGGTCTAATATTTCTGTTTACGAACTTTTGAAATTCCCTCTTCTTCTGTAGAAAATAGTAAAAGCAACAAGAAAATTGCAGAAATCGGTTCTAAAACAGCTCAAAAGATCCCTGCTAAAACAACACCTGAACCTCGAGATAAAAGGGATCTCACTGAAAAAACCATATCAAATGTAGAAAAAGTAATTTCAGGGACATCAGCTAAAAATCAGCAGAATTCTGTTGTTAATACTCGCAAAAATGTCCCACCTTTCTTATTAAATTTTGAAAATTTCAATATAAATGTACATAATTGCATGGTAGATTCTGGTGCATCATCAAATGTGATGCCCTTGTCTGTTTTCCAAAAAATCAATGTTGAAGTTCAACCTTCTAATCTTAAAATCATTCAACTCGATTGGACGAATGTTAAGGTAATTGGTCAACTAAAGAATGTGCACATTAGGTTATCTTCTAATCCTAAAGTTCACTAGATTATTGACATCATTGTTGTTGACATACCCAAAGTCTATGGTTTAGTTTCAGTAGGGATTGGTCTGAGCAACTACATACATAATTTGCAATAGATTGGTCTCATTTATGGCTACTGGAAAATGGAAAGCCAAACAAAATTAGGATTAACCATGAACGTTACCTCAAGCGCACCGTGACGGATTTGAATGATGTTAATGAACCATTTACTACTTCCACTAATTCACTTGAAATGCAGGGAATGAACAACTTCTTCGGTAAATTCATGGCCGAAACCTCCCCCATCACCGATCTGGAACAATAGTCGAAGCTCATGACATGTACTCAGTCAAAAACTTTACCGAATGTGCCAAACACTGCCAGCGAAGATCATATATGGTCACTTTACTTCGATGGATCCAAATCCAAAGATTGAGCTAGTGCAGGACGTGTACTCATCGACCTGGCAGGTAATAAAACGTTTATCACCTATCGATTAGAGTTTGAATGTACCAACAACATCGTCGAATACGAGGCACTTTTTCAAGGACTCGGAAAAGCTGTAGATATGAACATAAAGAATTTAATGGTATTCGATGATTTAGAACTTGTGGTCAGGGAGGTAAGAAATTCCATACATTTCCTATCACCGCACCTGAAAAGTTACCAAACTGAGGTATGGAATCTAATGCACAAATTTTCCACATTTAACATCAATTCCATTCCTAGATTAAGCAATTATGAGGCTGATTTATTGGCTAATGTCGCTTCTAAACTTTTGAACGTAGAAGGTCTTTCTCCGAATGCATTTTTGATTGAGTTATTGTTTAGACCATTGATCCCAGACAATGTCACTAATTGGAGAGTGTTTGATGATGATCAACAGAGCATCAACTTCTTGCATATGGAGGATACCTTCCAAGGTGCAATTATCGATGAAGGCACTCACGATGAAAATATCCACAATTTCACAGTAATATCAGAGCCGAGGTCTCTCGAATAAACATCTAATCTGGTAAACTATATTCCTAAATCTGTGGTAAGACTAGAGAAGTTTTATGATTTGCATGATAAATTCAGAAAATCGGTAAATTGTAAAACAAATAGTTCTTCCTTGACTCATGAAAAGGTAAATCTAGGGACTAAAGATAATCCACAATATATCAATCTGGGAATGGGATGCTCCGAGAAAGACCAGTCCACTTTTATAAAACTTTTTAGAGAATTCAAGGATGTCTTTGCTTGGACATATGATKATTTGAAAACTTTTGACCCTAATATAATACAACATATCATCGCCATGAAACCCCAGACTCAACGTTTTCAGCAGAAGTTGAGAAATATGCACCCTAAGTTGGAACCAACAGTCAAGAAAGAACTAAATAAATTATTGAATGCAAAGATAATCTTCCCAATAAGACACACACAATGGGTGTCTAATCTGGTTCCTATAAGGAAGAAAAGTGGTGAAATTAGACTCTGTGTCGATTTTCATAACTTGAACTGAGCGTCTAACAAAGACAATTATCTTGTTCCTCCAATGGAACAAATTCTTCAGTAGGTATATGGTTCTGAAAGACTATCACTACTAGACGGTTTTTTGGGATACAACCAGGTCCTCATGTCTCCCCCAGACCAGTCAAAAACCACTTTTCATACCCCATGGGGTACTTACGCCTATAGGAAGATTCCTTTTGGGCTTATAAATGTTGGGGCCACTTTTCAGAGAGAAATGGATATTTATTTTCGTGGTCTCATAAATCAATCCACAGTGGTCTATCTTGATGACGTTACTATTTTCTCCAAAAACAAGAAAGATCACTTGTCTCACCTTAGGTCTATCCTAGAATGATGTCGCAAGTACAACATATCTCTCAACGCTAAGAACTCTATATTTGCAGTGGAACACAACAAACTTCTCAGATTCATAGTATCCAGTGATGGGATGATCATCGATCCCGAAAGAACTCAATCCATTGCCAAAGTTCCTCCCCCCTCCTCCAAAAAATCTATGCAATCCTTTTAGGCTAGATCAATTTCATTAGAAGGTTTGTCCTGAGTTTCTTAGAAATGGTAAGTCCATTGAAAACATTAATTAAAAGGGCTGTTCAATATCATTGGGGACCACACGAAAATCAATCTTTTGATTCCATCAAAAAATCCATAGTGGAAGCCCCTTCCTTAATGAGTCTTGATTTCTCACAAGATTTCACTCTTTATACTTTCACCTCTGACTGATTTTATGCTTCTTTGTTAACCCAAAAGAACGTTGAAAGAAATGAAATCCCCATTGCCTTCATGAGCTCATCCTTCAAAGGAGAAGAGCTTAACTACCCAGCTGTAGATCAACATGCTTATGCAGTTTTCAAAGCAGTGAAACATTTCCGATCATATCTGTTGAAATCCAGAACTAAAGTCATTGTGCCTTATCCTACTGTTAGAAACTTGTTAGTACAAAAGGAATTGGGTGAAAAACAGGAAAACTGGATGACATCGTTACAAGAGTATGACCTCGAAATTACCCCTACACAAATTGTCAGAGGTCAAGGTCTATGCAAACTAGTGGCTGATTCAGTTGAAGAGCAACAGAGCCAAATTAATGTCTTAACTGTAAATCAGCGTAGTGAAAATCAGATCTGTTGTACATGAGTTGTTGCTAATTCTTGGTTTAATGATATTAAGTTTTATCTAACACATGGTTTTTCTCCTCGCCATCTCGATCCAAAAAAGAAAAGAGCATTAAGACTAAAATCTGCACCTTTCCACCTGGTAAATGACGTATTATTCCGTAAGAATTTTGATAGTGTCCTCATGCGTTGTTTGGAAAGAGATGCAGTAGAGAAAATATTATCTGAACTGCATGCATGTGAAGCTGGTGGTAACTTCAGTGGAGACACCAATACTCACAAGGTATTAAGATTTGGGTACTATTGGTCCACGTTGTTCAAAGATGCCCATGCATTATGTCGTAAATGCATAATCTACCAAAAGGTTGTTGGACGAGTATAAAAGGAAGCATTCCCTTTGCAACCTGTTTTGGTAGATTCACCTTTTCAGCAGTGGGGTCTTGACATCATAGGGCCAATTAACCCCACTTCCTCACAACAACATAAATACATCATTACAACAATGGATTATTTTACTAGATGGTCCGAGGTTGCACCACTAAAAGTGGTAAACACTAATCAGGTAATATGTTTCCTTAACTCAAACATCATTACTAGATTCAGTATTCCTGAGTGTTTGGTCTTCGATAATGCTTCCTACTTTTTATCCCTCGATATGAGTTTTTTTGCTTTAGAAAAAGGGATCAAACTGAAATATTCTTCCAGCTATTATCCCCGAGGAAACAACTTAGTAGAATCGACAAACAAAAAATTGATCAAGATCATCAAGAGGAAAGTTTCTGAAAATCACAAGAATTGGCACAATGTGCTTTTTAATGCACTCTAGGATGATAGGGTGACTCCAAAAACCTCTATTGGTAATTCTCCTTTCTTTCTCATCTACAGAAGAGAAGAAATTCTCACTCCTCATGTTCTTCTTCCCTCTCCGCAATTATCACGGAAAATTATGGAAGAGGATTATCCTCCTCTTGAAAGTCGAATTAATGCTTTGTTGAAACTAGAGGAAGTAAGAGCACAAGAAAAAGAGAGACTGGATCAGCATCAACATATTGTGAAAGGTTGGTTTGATTCAAACTTTGCTTCAGATAGAAACTTCAAGGTAGGAGATTTGGTTCTCAAGTGGGATAAACCTCATGAAGGGAAAGGGGAACACACCAAGTTCCAGAACCTATGGTTGGGGCCCTTTGTAATCACTGAAAAACTAGGTCCCGAAACTTTCTGCCTATAGAATTTAGAGGGATAGCCGGACACCTTCCCGGTGAATGGACAAGATGTCAAAAGGTATTTTTTGTGATGATTCCAAATCCACCTTTTGTACATATTTTTTCTATTTTGATTTACTTTTGTTTTTCTGGTTTTGGTTATTTTCATTTTGTTTGTTTTCATTGTTTTATAGTTAAACACATGTCTGTGTCACCTTTTAGTTCATGAAGGGAAAACATAATGCCTCATTATGAAACAATTAAGTTTTTTTCAGAGCATCAATGTTGTAAATCACTGAAACATAGATTATCTAAAGAAACTTTATGTTCGAGGCAGGTTTCCTGGTTTCACTTTATAATTATGAGTAGACACGATCATCTTTAAAGTTGTTTACGCTGTACCAGATTTTAAAGAAAGAAACTCAAGTGTGCCTTCCTGTCCTCGAAAAATTAGTTTCATCAGAAAACTAATTTCAGATCATAATGAAGTTTATCAAGCAAAAAATTAAAGGCTGGAAAATGACAAGTGTTCTAAAGACTGAAGTTTTCAGCATCACCCCACTCTCCTGAATACCTTTAAATTTATATCAGATTGTAAATAATTTCTCGAGAGTTGTGGGAAGTGTCTGTAAACCCATTGGGATACTGAATAGGTCTTTCGGAAGTGGGTAAATGCATGCATTATGGAAATAAAACTTCATCGGGGTACTGAATAGGCTTGCTGGCAATGAAGCAATGTTAGGTTCAAGAAAATTATGAGGTATAAATTTTGATATTGGCCTTAAGTATCCTTCATTTTGAATTGAAATTTCTTGGATAGGGTAGAGGCATCAGAGTGGGTTAATCGACATCCCTACCGAGGCTATGGACACCTACTAGAAGTAGTGGCCTTGTCAATAGTATCGGGTCCATTTATTTGAACATCGTTGCTCTCGTAGTTAAAATTTGTCACCAGATTTTATTTGAACAGGAACATATTTGAAGTTGGACTGTGTAATGATTGTTGAGATGCTTGATGTCCTTCAACTATGATTTGATATATAATCATTCTAAGCAGTCCTGACATGAACTCGTCGGTGATGTAGAGATAACTGTTTCTCTCAGAAAGTCTCCATTGTTGGCAACCCTACATATTTTGTTCCCTTAAAGTGACAAATGACAATTCCTGTAGCTGCCTACACCTCATCTTGTAAATATTTCTATTTGAAGGTGAGTAGTCGGTTGTAAAAAGGATGTTCTGATTCTTCATTTCATTTTTATTTCACATTTTCATGCTTGATTCATGACTATAAGCATGAATCAAGAAAATTGAAACTCAATTTTCATTTTGATTTTATCTAAGGCTTGCTTTCAAGGAGTCAATGGGCTTACATTGTTTTTCATTTTAAATGAGCTTATCATATACCAATGAAACACCTATGATGAGTTTCTTTTTGATTGTATGCTTATCTCTTTTAAAAATATATACCAAATTTTGTTTAACATTCAGTTTATGAAAACGTATCCATATCCTATCCTTTGCAATTCGAGTGTACCCATTTCGTATCATGGGATTTAAACACATTGGGATCGTGTCCTGTACATCACATTGGCTGGCAAAAAAGAGTTGACAGACCACTCATTTCGAGTTAAGAGTCTAAGAAGTGGGATGTACTCAAATCATTAAAGATAAGGAGTGTTTAAACCCCATAGCCGAGACCTCCTTATGGTTGTTTTGATAGCACAGGCTCTCTGCTTATTTTCTTTTCATGGGATCCATTCAAAATTATCCCTCCTACCTCTGTCATCTAAAACCATAGTGAACTCTAGTCACCCTTTGTTTCCATCTGTTCAAACCCTTATGGCCCCCGTCATCTGAGTCGAGCTGAATGGCTCCCAAACTTTGTTGGTGTATGATGACGCGAGTGAAGACCTTAAAAGCCAGGGTTGGGTCATGTTTCTCAAGAAATTCCAGGGTTATAACTTACAAGTGGCCCAAGAGTTTGCCCTCACATTTGATGGATGATGAGACAAGGTGGGTGATATGCATTTGGAGATCACCGAGAAATTTTTGGGTGAAGCGACATGGCTTCCTCTCACTGGTCAAAGGTGGTTTAAAAATTTGAAGGTGGACGAAATACCCTAGAGTCTATTCGTCACCTCCCAAAAAAATTAATGTTGTGACAAAGTTATGCTGGTCTTTCTGTTGAAATTTAGATGGCATGTTTTATTGGCAGTGTTAATGTAGTTTGTTACTTGTCAAGACTATTACGACCTCATCTTCATTTACCACATAAGACTGCTCATGCATTTTATCGGTTTCCAATTAAACATGTCGTTTTACTTATCAATAATCTTGTATAAAATGTCAAAGACGTATAATAAATAGAGCTTCGATTCAAGCCTTTTTCAACATGGGTTGATTAAATTATTGATAGTTCATCATTTGGAAACACTCAGTGAAGACTAGGACAGTTTCGTAGCCCGTAATTGTTTCATTACAGTAAACCCTGTAGAAACCCCAACAATGGATAAGCTAATGATAGAGAAGCCTTGTATTCCCTCCAGTGATAGGCTAGATTCCTTGTGTGAAAACCTCTATGAAAGGGCAATGGCCAATCAGTCTGTGTGTGAGCAAAAGGATGTCAACTCCAAGCTTATTAAAATTCCTGTGAGTAAACAAGTTGTCGGCCCTAATATTAACATAAAATCCACCAATGGAAACCCTTCCAAACAGTCAAAGAAAAATCAAGACATGCGAGGGTTTCATAACAAAAGGACTGGGAGACTAATCTCAAGGATCCTACGCAATAGATCGAAATCTCAAATGAGCTCGATTGAATCGATCGAGATCCATGAGAGATCTGACTCTGAGATTGAAAAATTCCCAGCAGAGGAAGATCTGAATTATTCTAGACCGGATCTAAGCCAAACTTTCGATTATGTGAATAACCTCTCGCCATGCCTAATAAACAACAAGGAATTTACAGGAATTAAACTCGATCAAGGGTCGACAGTGGATAGTGGTAGTGTTTTAACACACAGTCATGCGCCTCCTTAACCGATTGTCCCTGAAATACATTGTGAAGTGTGTTTACATTGGATAGATCAGTATTACATAGACATCCCTATCCTTCAAGCAAAGATCAAGGCACTGACGACTCATTAACAAATTAAAACCATGAGCTCAATATCAACGCACAAAGACAAGGAAAACGTTTGAAAAGGAATGGAAATATCATAATAAAAAACATTGATAGTGTTAAGGCTGTGATCAACTCTGAGATTTTGTGATTTGAATTTGGTTATCAGTTGAATGGTAAGATTGGTTTTATCTTAGTTGTGCTTTTATTGTTATTTTTCTAAATTAATCTAGATTGATTTAGATTTTTGTTGTTAATAATAAGACTGGCTACAAAATCAAGAGATTTTGTAGCCAAGTCAATTCTCATATTAAATTTTCAAATTGTTAGTTAAATGAATATCTGATTTTCCCATTTCATTTTTCTTTCAGGATAATATGTATCTTGTGATGATCTCATAAGAAGGAGCATTGTTGGACTTAGTTAATCAACCATCTCTTTTGGCTTATTTTGTAAATCAAAACAAAACTTTTATAATTTTGAAAATCTAGTTTGATATTGAATGGTTTTTAGACACTCTATCTTAGCAAATTTTAGATCCTTTTGAGATCTCATCCTATCTTATAAGATAGGATGTTTTAGTTTACATGAACTCTTTAAATACTCCGTATTTTTTTAATAGAGGGCATCTTGGCTGAGAGCAAAAGATGGACAATTGATTCTAGAATTTAATGAAACAACATTCATGCATTTTGGCTTTGACCTTGTTTATAATGTTGCCATTTATGTTTTGTTAATACTGCTACATATATAGATATGATATATTTAGATTAAATGATCTGTGATGTGCAGGATTGTTATATTATAAATACCATCTATAATTTTCTTCTCAAAATATAAATGTTGTGATCATATTTTCAGTTAGAACGATAGGGTTTATCTTTCAATTTTAATTGAAAAATGAAATGTATAGGTTACTTTGAGATTTATCTTACAGTAATCATGTATGATTATGAGATCACAGGTTTATGTTTGTGTCTTTGCTTCAGTCATTAAAACCCAAATTGCCAACACATGTTCTGGATTTATTTAGAACAATCATAAGGTTCATTGCAGGCTTCCCTCTTGGACATGGTAGTTGGATGTTCTCTACTCATGCAGATGCTTGGATACACATCACTAACTCACTAACAGGTTAGCTCATTTGTATTTTTCTGTCATTTACTTATCACTGAAACTCGAATGTATGTTTCAACTTTTGACTATCCACACATTTATGTTTTATTGTATTTTTCCTGTATTAGTTTAGATTTATAAAGGAAAAACAAAAAATATTTTTGATGTGCTTTCTTTATCTTCTTCCTAGAAGCAATCATTTTTTGATTTTCGTAAGTTTCGATTAAAACTTGTAGTTTGTAAATCATGTACATAAGTAAGATTTGTAAATCTTCTGCTTAAATATATCTACAACAGTTACATTATACATATGTACATATATATATAGTGATTAGTAATTAGTTAGCTATTTTATTTCTTTTATTTGTTTCATTTAGGACTTTTAGATTTGATAATGGAGCCATTAAACCCGTCGGAATGAGTTACACCAAACGGCTTGGGTTATTTAGATAACCCCAGACCAGACTCATTCTTTCAGTTGACGGACGGTCAATTTCGCCTGCCAACAAGTTGAGAGAATCAAGGCATTATCCTTGGAATGAAAACAACTTAGTAGTCGAAGTGCGTAGACCTAAGAGTTCCTTACAGAGGACCCTTAGCTCCAAAAACTGGAGTCATAGCTCCAGGAGGCAAAAAAACAAGCAACAACAATGCAAGTGTAGTTGAAGCTACTATCATCGATCGAGAGGATGAAAAGAGCCCGGGAATAGTGCATGGTTCAGCAATAGGCCCATGCCATTCATAACAAGGTCATGGAAGTAACCCAAATACTTCAGCCAGTGCAGGATGAAGCCTACACACCCTTTGAGGAGATTCAAGGACAAGGTGCACAGCTAGAACAAGTAGTCACCTTAGTTGAACAACGATTGGAAGGACCTGTCACCGAGAAGGTCATTCAGGAGTTCTCCGAGCAGGAGGCTCTAGCTAAGCAATATGTTGAAGCAGCTCGAGGTCTTTGAGGCAGATTTACCCAGATCAGAGTGACTCGGGATGAGTCACAGGTGAGTGTTGGGGGCCTATTGGCCCTTGACCAAATTTTGGAGAACTTGGGTCAAATTTGACCAATTTTGGGACTTCGACAGATGGTCAAAGATGAAGCAGAGATCGCGGGATATTGCCCCCTTTTTGCAGGCTTTTTGGGTTTAGGGTTTATGTAACGGGTTATGGGATGTTGACCCATGGGTTTACCCATGTTTAAGCCCATTTTGTAATGTATAAATAGATATCTAGGCGATGTAAGAAGGGGCCAGTGTGCTAAGTGAAGTAGTAGTGAATATTTGTGGCTTAGTGCAGAGCTAGAGGTTTTGTGCATACTGTGTGTTAAGAACTTACAGAGCTAAGTGAAAGTGATTGTAAGAAGCTTGTGTGCAGATTATAAGAAGGCTTTGTGCTTAAACCTAGCTCGGGGAAGGAGGATCTGGCGAGGTGCATGCAGATCTCCTATCTTATGCGGAGTGGGTTATTGTGTCTCTTTGCTTGTAGAATATTGAAAGAAGACAATAAAGAAGAAGAAGAGTTGGTGGACGTAGCCCCACGCTGGGGGTGAACCACGTATATCCCGTGTTATGGTTGCCTTGTGTGATTGATGTGATTTATGCTTAATGTTGTTATCTTTATGTATGTTAGATGCATTTGATATAGTAGCTTATTTCTTAGTGATGTGAATGAATGTTATATCTAATATATTTCTATGTGCTAAGTGCTTGTAAGTGTTAGATCTTGTTGACTACTGCGCTTTTCTATAATTAGGGTTTGAATCTATGATATAAATAAGGTTCAAATGATAATTAATGTTAATTTCTAAGTGCTCTATTAAGGTATTGTAATCACAGATCTATGTCCCAAATAGGTTGCAGACATTTGCGTCATGCAACCCCCCTGCCTCTACCTCTAGTGAGACTTCATCTTCTTCATAGGTGTTGTTGAAATGGCTGGTAGTTAAGGTTTTGTTGGTGCACTGTTGAAGCGTTGAACCTTGGGTCTGCCCCTATGCCAACAGAGATCTTAGTACTTTTTGAAAAATTACAGATTCTTTGATTTCTTCTCCCAATCCTATGATTGCATTTACTGTTTCATCAACTCATAAAATGTAAACTACAATATTCTCATCTTTTTTCATATTAAGTTGTTTGAACTAACCTATGTAAGTTTGAAGCTTTGCTTCTTTGACTTTTGAATCTCCTTCATAAATATTTTGAAGTTTGTCCCAAATCTCTCTAGTGGATTTACAATGTGCAACATTGGTGAATATCTTTTCACTAAGACCATTCAGAAGTGCATTTTTGGCTTTGGAATTATTCTAACCAAGTTTCACTACTTTGTCATTTGTTGGTGGAACTGTTGGTGTTGTGTATCCATCTACAATTGATTGCCAAATTTCAAATCCTTGTGCCTGTATATATGTTTTCATCCTTATGCTCCAAAATGCATACTTTTGTCCATTGAACTGTGGTATTCCATTTTTATACAAGTTGTTTCTCTCCATGATCTACCTTTTAGTGGTTAAACTGATTTCTAAATGAACCTGCTCTGAAACCAATTGTTGGATTACTGAGAGGGGGGTGAATCAGTAATAGAGAAATTTAATCATTTTTAACCATATAATCCAAGTGTTATATATCAATGTATAATTATCATCCAATAATTTCAAAGTAAATAAGAAATGAACAAATGAACAATCATACACATACATAATACACCAGTGTTTTACATGGAAACCCAAAGCAGGAGAAAACCACATAATGTTTTTTCTTACATGTCTTGAAGAATTACATTCATTGGAAGCACCAACTTCCTTTGTTTTCTAGCTATGACTGGAAGGAGGCTCTAACCCTCTTGTTTCTCAGGCTACAAACTGAGGGAAGCTCCAACTCCCCTATTCTTTGGCTACAACCAGAAGGAGGCTACAACCCCCTATGTTCTTCGGCTACAATCATAAGCTGGCTACAACCACCTATCCTTTCCCTGTCCAACCTCCCTGAAGTATAAGTAGAATGATGGAACCACTGTCACATTATCACTGTGATATATACCGCTGTAAACCTGTACCAATAAACTTGAACCATGCATCAACCTGTACCTCAACCTCTAATCAACCTGTACCATAAACAAGTGCATCAACCATGCACCAACCTGTAATCAACCTGTACCATAAATAAGTGCATCCAACCATGTGCCAAGTATGGACCAATCATGTTTCAACTACTCATCAATATGTACCAACATCATCAACTATACACCTCATGTATGCGCCAACTCATCAACTACTTGTCTCAACCATGTACCCAACATGTACCTTAACCAAAATCCCTCATCAATTTCATCATCCAAATATGATTTGTAACTTTGTAATAGACGTGGTGTAAATGATCACATACCTGCAAACCTTCATTAACTTTCACAACAAGAGACTAGCATTTTCATGAAACTTTTCTTTAGTCTCACATGACTAGTTTGGGATTAGTCAACAACCCTAACTTGAAATAATCATGACTATGTACCTGTAATGAATAAAGATCTAAAAATAGTACACAATGTTCTTCAGTTTTTTTTTGTGAAATTCCTCCAGGTGTCACTACTTGGAACCTCTCATAAAAGGATTTATAGAAAAAAAATGGCATACCTTGCTAAATTCTGGCTTATTCTAGAGAGTGACCTTGTATAGCATGCCCCACATGGAATATTTGTTGAATGGATCTGAAAATTTTAAAAAGAGTACTATAGACTGTACTCTAACCAACACATTTGGTCTTACTAAATTTGGATCTGTTATGAAGAAGTTATGATGTTTTTACCTGAAACACATGTTTTTGACTAGTTTCAGGACTAGCCATAAACCTTATATTCCACAGAGTGTAACTCCAAAAATACAATGACCCACAAGATGAAATTTTTACCATAGATACTTGGATATGTTTCCTCAATTTCCTATCAATTTAACGGTCTGAATCATTCTAGAAAAAACGTTATTGTGAAAATGGTGAGATGACATGTAAATAACATACCTTAGAAAGAATCATCAAAATAATTTATCCTCCCTTGAATTCCGACCTTCTTTTCTTCACCTTCCCTCTGAAATTCGGATTAGATATCATTTGGTTACCTCAGTTACCTATATATATTCAATATTCTCAATTGTGATATAAAATGAGAGAGCCTTGCCTCTTATTTATACTCTCCAAGTAGCTTCCGGAAAAGCATCTTCTAGGTCACTTTGCCCACTTTCCTTATTTTAGTGTTAACCCACTTCAAATTTCTCCATTAAATTTATTATTTAAATAATTTATTTTGTATTCACTTTGAATTACAGTACACTCATCACTTCATTTTATGATTTACCTTCTAAAATCTCTTAAGCCACTTTGACTACTTTGACCATTTGGGGCTTCTAGATGACATATGAGGGTCCTCCAACTTCGTAAGGCCATAACTCTCAAACTGTGAGGAGTTATGTGGTGTTCCACATACCACCAGAAATGGAATGAAATTTAATATCCATATAGAATAGTATTACCTACAAATATATCAAAACTCATACCATTATCCATCAAACAAACTTGGGTCCATTACCCAAACCTAAGTTCTCCAACTTCTCATGGTCATAACTCTCTAACTGTGAGGAGTTATGTGACGTTACACATATCACTGGAAATGGAATGACATGTAATATCCATATACAATAGTATTACCTTCAAATATATCAAATCTCATACCATTATACATGAAATAACCTTCGTTCCATTACCCAAACCTTTGTGCTACCAGAATTTCTTCAAGGGTTGACATCAATGACAACCAACATTAATAAACAAGGGAAAGAGAAAGGATAGTGCGAGGTGGCCTATCTCAACAATTTTTCTTGCACCACATATGCCTACGTTGTTAACAACACTAGGCAGATCACATGTGTAATGTGGTTTAGTGNTCTTGACAATACCTTTGATGAGATCTCTTTGTTTCTTCTACTTCTATCAACAAGAAGGCGACCATGGTAGGTGTAGTGGGTGGAATCACCAATAGAGTAGTTGTTAATATGGCCCCTGTATTATTGTTTCTCCAGTGTTGCAGGCGCCCATGATTTTTTCTTCTACAGAGATCTTGAGGAAGCTAAGGAGCACGAAGATGAAGAGTCCCCTATTGTTGGATATATTTCTAATTATACGACACCTTCCCTCTCCCTTCGAGGATATCAATGGGGTGATGATATTCTAGATGCACAATGGGGGTCCTTGAACCTAGTGAAATCCCTGTTATGCCTGCATTGGCCATGTCTAATTGGCTAGGTGTCGCAGGTGAATGTTTCTTATCCCCCATATGAAAACCTCTACATGTATGAGTATTTCTAGGTTTTAGTAGAACAATCTCTCATGTGACTCTGTATGCATTTTCTTTGAGATTAACATATATTTGTATTTGGTTGGTTAATTTTTTCAAAAACGTGAAAAATGGCTCTAATTGTATTTTTAGAATATGTTCAAATAACTAATTTCTTGATTATTTGCAGGTCTAATAGTTTCTCAAGGATGGGAAACAACACCTTCTCCATTACCACCAACGGTAGAGTGGAATGTTGAATCATTGCCAAGATTTCTTGTTGCCATAGTTCCTGGTTGGGACAGTGCACAACCCAGTTGGAATCCTGAAGCTCAGTAGGGTCTTGTCTGGCATAATCTTGTAGTTAGAATGAGTTCAGTTCTGCATTGTTGGATGACAAAACTCCCCATTAGGTTATTTTTAGGATCAATCGTGTTGTTGAAATGAGTTTGTGATGCTCATAATTATTTTGTGCAAAATATGTTCATCCTCCAAAATCTCATAGCCTCATGGCATCTCGGACTACAATATCCAAAAATACTTTACCTCTGTCTTGAAGAAACATTTTTAAACATCCTTATCTTTGGATTTTATAATAAACATGAAGAAACACTCTTAAACACGTAATTGTGCCTAGAGGCTTATTTTATAGTCTTGTATGTGGATATTTCCGTCAGTAATAGTCTAGTATGGGGATAGTGTAAGTGTGAGCACATCCTATATACATACTTAATATCTATATTATCTATGTATTTAGTCATATATTAAGTTTGACTATTCATTATATATTTCCAAACTTTATCGGTAGGGACAAAGCTGCTATGCAACACTTGTTTGATTTTGAGTTCAAGGAATACCTCTTATATTTTGGTACTTATATTTTACTTTAGTGCCACTAACAATATTATGCCTTTGGAGATTATTAAAATAAAATTGAATTTTTTCTTTTTTTACAAAGAAAAATCCAAAATGTTTTTGTTTATTTAACTTCAACCCCTTTAAACTCATATTTTGTTTTTATATATTTTTTTGAGATTTTCACTTTGAAGTAAGAACAAGATTTATAAAGAATTGTTTGACCTCTGTATTCATTTTTTTTGAAAAATTATTTATATACATATAGTGGGATGCATTATATGTTTTATAATTGCATATACGTTAAAAATTTAGGTAAGGATAACGAGTGACATACGTGAGCATCTAGTTTTTTAGAGATGGCTATTCAATTTAGGAAACAAATATGCTCATAATTGACCATATATTTGATTTTTTTTATTTGAGTACTATTTTTTATATTATTGAAATAGAGTAAAACAAAAATAATGGTGTCATATAGACACATTTATGTGGGCATGGATTTTATTTTTGATGTGATCATTACCAAGAAAACTAAAAATACTTTTTGAAAAGGTTAGTGCAAGGAAATGCACTGCGATTTTCTCTATTTTTTTGGTATTACGATTTTGATAACATTGAATTTTCATTTCACACAATTTTGAGAAATAAATTATTAAAAAGCATCAATTCTTAATGAAAACCAACAATTTTTATATCATTATAAATTAGATTCAAAGATGAATCCATTAATATAAATACTAACAAATGATCTTCAAAAACTGTAGGAGTCCACCCTTGTTGAAGTTTTAGGTTTTTGAAAATTGTTGCAAAGTTTGTTGTTCTAGTTGACCAAAAACTATTGGCCAAGAGTTTACCAAGTTTCTATTGAAAAATATTATTATATTTTGGCAAACTCTTGGCCTAGAGTTTATAAAACTCTTGGTTTAGAGTTTTTTTAACTTTTTGTGTTGCCTCATTGTGTTGTCCTCATGGTGCCTCGTGTTGGATTACTGAGAGGGGGGGGTGAATTAGTAATGAACAATTTTATTCCTTTAACCACAATTTATTCTTCAACAATATTTATAAGTTTATATTTAACATTCAATAGATCATCAACAATATAAACATAAAAACCACCACATCACAATAGATACATAGTACACCAGTATTTATGTGGAAACCCAAATGGGAGAAAACCATAGAATGATTTTCTTATATATTTATCAAAAGAAAAAATTCATTGGAAGCAACAACTTCTTATTCTCTAGCTACAATTGGAAGAAGGCTCCAACCCCCTATTCTCAGGCTCCAACCTGAAGGAATCTGCAACTCCCTGGGTTTTTGGATCCAACCAAAAGGAGGCTACAACACCCTAGGTTCTTCGGCTACAACCACCTTTCCTTTCCCCATCCAACTACCCTGTAATATAAATTCCAAGTGTAGATGACCTTTCATTATCACTGAATCAAATAACCTATAGTTGTCACTGTCACAACCTGTTACTATCAATTTTGTCACTGAATTCCTGTCACAACCTATTACTAACAATTTTTTCACTGAATTCCTATCACAACCTATTATTGATTAATTGGGTTGGTTTTCATTGATGTCAACCCTTGAAGAAAGTCTGGTAGCGAATTCTGGTAGCACAAAGGTTTGGGTAATGGACCCAATTTTGTTTGATGGATGATGGTATGAGTTTTTATATATTTGTAGGTAAGACTATTCTAGATGGATAGTACATGTCATTCAATTTCTGGTGGTATGTGGAACGTCACATAACTCCTCACGGTTAGAGAGTTATGGCCATGTGAAGT
>JASDQU010104711.1:0-17432 GCA_032191745.1 Picea mariana | reverse complement strand
ATGAGTCATCTAGAAGCCCCAAAAGGTCAAAGTAGTCAAAGTGTTTGAAAAAGAAATTATTTAAATAATAAAGTTAATGGAGAACTCCCTAAAATAAGGAAAGTGGGATGCTACATGAAAGTATAAATAAGAGGCAAGGCTCTCTCATTTAATCACACTTGAACCTATTGAATATCTATTTTGTGAAAGGTTATTTGGGTAGGTATTATTGATAGAGAAAAGTGAGGCAGGAAAAGTGTAGGAGAAAAAGTGCGGTAGGAAAACTGTGACAAAAAAAGTGTAGTAGAAAAAATGCGACAGAAAAATCATGGCAGAAAAAGTGTGACAGAAAAATCGCGACGGAAAAAGTGCAAAAGAAAAAGTGCAGCAGAAAAATCGCAGCAACAACATGGTTGGGGTCTATTTATGAGAGATATGACACATCTTGTTTGAGGTATGTTTTTTAAGCTAGGGTTTAGCTCTTGAGATGGTATTGGATGTTCAATATTGTTGCATATATCATATTTGTTGAGGGATATAGTTGGTATTTTGTTGTTGGTATTTGGCATATGAGTATTGGTCTTTTGGTTGTGATGTGTTGCTGAAGTTGTTGGTTTATCTTGAGGCTACATAACAGTGACGTTGTGGCACATGGTTTGATGTAAGAGTTTATGGTATTTGGTTTATGGATAGAGTGATGAATTGTTAGATAACTTTTGATGGTTATATTGGTGTATGTATTTGGTATATGGTTGAGGTACATGTTGGGTACATGGTTGAGACAAGTAGTTGATGAGTTGGCACATACATGAGGTGTATAGTTGATGAGTTGGGACATACATGAGGTGTATAGTTGATGATGTTGGTACATCTTGATGAGTCATATTTGATGTGTAGTTGATGCATGATTGGTACATATTTGGTGCATGGTTGATGCACTCGTTGATGGTACAAGTTGGTGCATGGTTAATGCACTTATTTATGGTACAAACTGATTACAGGTTGTTTGGTATAGGTTGGTGCATAGTTGATGCACTTGTTTATAGTACAAGTTGATTATAGGTTGAGGTGTATAGTTGATGTGTAGTTGATGCATGATTGGTACATATTTGGTGCGTGTTTGATGAACTCGTTGATGGTATAGGTTGGTGCATGGTTGATGCACTTGTTTATGGTACAATCTTATTACAGGTTGTTTGGTATAGGTTGGTGCATGGTTGATGCACTTGTTTATGATACAATCTTATTACAGGTTGTTTGGTATAGGTTGGTGCATGGTTTATGCACTTTTTTATGGTACAGGTTGATTACAAGTTGAGTTACATATTGATGGATGTTTGATGCATGGTTCAGGTTATTAGTACAAGTTGTTTGGTGCAGGTTGATTGGTACAGGTTGACAGTGATAGGTTGACAGTGGAAGTGGTTGATTCAGTGACAGTGACATGTTATCAACATTTGGCATTTATATTTCAGGGTGGTTGGATGAGAAAAGGATAGGTGGTTGTAGACACCTTCCGGTTGTAGCCAAAGAACATAGGGGGTGTAGCCTCCTTCTGGTTATATCCAGAGAATTTGGGAGTTGGACTTTCCCTCGGGTTGTAGACTGAGAAACTAGGGGGTTGGAGACTCCTTCCAGTTGCAACTGGAAAACAAAGGAAGTTGGTGCTTCCAATGAATGTAATTCTTAAATAAATATAAGAAAAAACATTCCATGGTTTTCTGGTTTTCTCCCGCTTTGGTTTTCCACGTAAAACACTGGTGTACTGTGTATGTGTGTGATTGCTCATTTGTTTATTGTTTATTTACTCTGCAATTATTGGATGATAATGATACATTTATATAACACTTGCATTTTATGGTGAAAAGGGATTAAAATTCTCTATTACTGATTCACCCCCCCTCTCACTAATCCAACAATTGGCATCATAGCAGGTTCCTTCAAGAAACAATTTAACCACTGAAAGGAGATCATGGATTATTTTGAGAATGGAGTACCAATGTTTAATGGTCAGAATGGATTTAAGTATGAGAAGTGGAGCAGAAGGATGGAAGTATTTTTACATGCATAGGGACATTATATTTGGATATCAATTGTTACAGGATATGATAGTTCAAAAGGGCAAAGACTGCAGCCAAGAAGGAATTGAAGAAGAATAACAAAATAGAAATGGATTTCATCTGGGAAGGATTACCTAATCCAGTAAGAGAAAAGGTTGGTAAATGTTCATCAGCCAAATAAATTTGGGATACGTTACATGACATATATTCTTCTCCCATCGCAGATTCAGAAAATGCCAAAGAAGATGCAGATACAGATCAATAATTATGTTCACCATGTCAAACAGATTCTGAAGATGAAGAGTACATAATCACCAGAGAATTGATTAGTGCTTTATATGAACTAAGAGAAGAAAACAAGACACTCAATAAATAATTGATGAAACAAAAGGAAAGTGTTCAGATTTTTTAAGAATCCCAATAGGTCATCGAGAACTTAAGAACTCAGCTAGAAGAAGCGAGAAAGATCGGAGAAAATATTGAATATCAAAAGCAGTATTTGGAAGCCAACATAGAAGAAAAGAAGGAAGAAGCAGACATGAGAGAGAAGATATTAATAGATCATCTTAAGGAAAGAACTAATGATCTAAACCATCTTGAGGCAGAGTTTGGTTAAGAAGAGAAAGGACTTAAAGAAGAAATAATCACATCAAAAATTCAACTAGAAGAAGTGAAAAGAACAGAAGAAGTCATGAAGTCTCAGATAATGAAGAAAGAAGAAGAGGTTGAGAAGCTTGAAGAAGAAATTGTCACATTGAGAAGTAAAATCATCAAGCTCAACAAGAACGTTGAAGAGATAGAAGCATCCACATCAGTTATAGAGAATGAAGAGAAGCACTCAAGATTGCTAGAAAAGAAGAATGAAGAAAATAGAAAGAGTTATGCAGAAGTACTTAATGGAAGGAATCACGGTCAACCAGAATCTAAGAAAACTATTGAAGATACATCTTCAAGAAGACCATTCATGTTCAAGCCACAAAGAAGATTCAATCATGATCATGATCAGTCAAGGAAGAAATTCAGAAGGACTACACCACAAAGAAGATCATTCACTCCCAGGTATGAAAATTTATTTTATGGTCATTGTTTTTATTGTACTAATTTTGGACATAAGGTTGGATATTGCAAGGATTATAAAAGAAATGTTCAAGAAAGAAGTGCATATGTGTTCCCACGTAACATTGAATGTTACAAATGTCATAACTATGGACACATAGCTAGTGATTGTAGAAGCATGATCGATACTTCCATGAAAGAGAACATCCATATCAGATATAATAAAGTATGGATAATAAAACACAAATAAAAGGTGAACAAAGAGTAGGTCCCAGAGATCGCAATATTGGCAATAAAACGAGATGAATAAAATTCTACAGAGAAAAAGAAAGATGTCAAATACATAATGGTTTGGAAAATAACTGAAAGAAAAGAAGGATAGGTAAATAAGGAATAGGTTTAAGAGTTTGTACTTTCAGGCATTGTAGTGAAAAATGAATCCACATATAGAAAGAAAGAAGTCAGAGCTCAGAGAGATGATGAATCTACCAATGAATATGATGATGAATCTACCAATGAAGATGATGATGAATACACATCATAGAAGGAATTTTTATGAGCCATCATGCTTAGAGACTCCCAGGTAATATGAATATTATATAGGGGGAGTCTATGTGATAGTTGTGACAGAACAAAGAACCATCCTTCGAGTAGCTTGCAGAATTTGAGAAGACAGATCCAGAGCATTCAATTAGCAGAAGTACAATTTGATGGATTAATCAATACTTCATGATAGTATATTGATACATGGGTCAACATTATGGACAATTTCACAAGTAGAGTCTTGGACAATATGGGCAAGAGCATGGATTCATAGATTGGTTCAGAGAGTGGTTCAGAGAGAAAGGAACATTATCATAATGCATGATAATTACGTAGGAAATGGATCAAATAATGCTAATGGATTCCAAATTGACAGATATTTTTTGGACACATGTAGTGCATACAACAATTCACATTCAAAACAGAGTAATTCTCATAACAACAATGAAAAAACTCCCTACGAGCTATGGAAAGGAAGACCAGAAAATGTGAAGCACTTCAGAGTATTTGGAAGCAAATGCTACATCAAAAGAGAAGGTGGCAGAATGGGAAAATTTGACTCTCATGTGGACAAAGGAGTACTTGTTGGTTACTCAAGTACAAGGAAAGAATACAAGTGTTACAATATGAGGTTGAACAAAGTTGTGGAAAGCATCAATGTAACAATTGATAAAACAGATGGACAAGAATTAAAGGAAGAAGAAAATGAATTAATGGAACAACTTTACGAAAAAGAAGAAGAAGATGAAGAAGAAGTACAAGGGGAAGATGAACATGATCAAGAAGTAGAAGAGCAAGTTTAGCAAGTGCCTCCAAAGACACCTAGAAAACGAGTATAGAAGAATCATCCTTCAGATTAGATTATCGGAAACAAAGATGCAATAGTTGAGAATAGAAGAAGAAACTGTTCACCAGAACAAACACACCTAGCACTCTCATATACGATTGAACCAAATAGTTTTGAAGAGGCCAGCAAGGATGAATTTTGGAATAAGGCCATGGATGAAGAATTGGATCAAATAGAGAAGAATGACACTTGGGAATTGGTTCCAAGACTAAAGAATAATAATGTGATTGACATAAAGTGGGTATTTAGAAATAAATTAAATGAAGATGGACAGGTTACAAGGAACAAAGCTAGATTGGTATGTAAAGGATACACACAAGTTGAAGGAATTGACTTTGAAGAGAAATTTTCTCCAGTGTCCATAATGGAAGCAATCTGATTGGTCCTATCTTATGCATTCTCCAAGAATATTAAAGTGTATCAGATGGATGTGAAATCAACTTTTCTGAATGGGGAACTTGAAGAAGAAGTCTACATTGAACAACTAGAAGGATTTCAGTTGTCAGAGAACACAGATTATGTGTGTAAATTGGAGAAGGCCTTGTATGGTCTAAAATAGGCTCCTAGAGTATGGTAATCTAGACTGGATAAATATCTACAATAGGCAGGGTTCAAAAAAGGAAGTGTAGAAAACAACCTCTACATCAAGGTAACTCAAAATAGTATTTTATTAATTGAAGTTTATGTTGATGATATTATTTTTGGAACTACTGATGACATGTTAAGCCTGGAATTTGCAAAGGATATGCAGAATGAATTTGAAATGTCATTACTTGGAGAACTATCCTTCTTTCTGGGTCTTCAGATACATCAAAGAAACCAAGGAATTTTATTTCTCAAACCAAGTATATTAGAGAAATGCTAAAGAGGTTTGGAATGGAAGATTGCAAACCAGTTACCACTCCTATGAAAACCAGTTGCAAGTTGAGAAAATATGATGATTCAAAGTCTATAGACCAGAGGAAATATAGGTCAATGATTAGTAACTTACTATATGTGACAACATCCATACCAGATGTAATGCTAGGAGTTGGACATGTGGAATGATTTCAAGTTGCACCAAAGGAATCACATGTATTATCAGTGAAGAGGATTTTTAGATATCTCAAAGGAACATAAGAGTTTGGATTATGGTATCCAAAAAGAAAGGATCTATCACTTATTGCCTACATAGATGCAAATTGGGCAGGTTGCATTGATGATCAACGAAGCACCAGTGGAGCAATGTTCTACTTGGGTGAGTGTTTAGTATCATGGTTAAGAAAGAACGAATCATCAATATCCTTATCTACAGCCGAGGTAGAGTATATTGCAGCAGAAACATGTTATACACGGGTTCTATAGATGAAACAAACTCTGACAGATATACATATTGAGTATGATGAGCCCATTCCAATCTATTGTGATAATACAAGTGCCATCAGTATCTCAAAGAACCTAGTGATTCACTCCAATATGAAGCACATTTCAATAAAGTATCACTTTCTATGGGAACAGGTTGCAGAGAAGAACATCAGAGTTGAATATGTGGGCAAAAAAGAACAAGTGGTAGACATTTGTACAAAATTGCTTCCACTGGAAGCCTTTGAGTATCTTCGCCAGAGACTCGGAGTAATTTCTACTCCAAAATGAATGCTTTTGATTGCTTATCTTATATGTCTTAGATGTACACGAGGAAGCACCATAAAGAGGATATTTCAGGTCGGGAGATCAGTTTCAAGAAGAGTTCAGTCAAGGGGAGTATCCTGAAGTACAGTTCAGTTAGGGGGAGCAACCCTGAATGGAAAGATACATTTGCCAATGATGACAAAAGGGGAGAGATTTATCAGATGTAGAACATAGAGGCATGGTTCCAGGAAGAGTGATGGTCGCAGGGGGAGAATGAGTGATATGACTTTAGCATTGCATCAGAGTATTGCCATCAATGCCAAAGGGGGATATTGTTTATTAATTGGGTTTGTTTTCATTGATGTCAACCATTGAAGAAAGTCTGGTAGAGAATTTCGGTAGAACAAAGGTTTAGGTAATGGAACCAAGTTTGTTTCATGGATAATGGTATGAGTTTTGATATATTTGCAGGGAAGACTATTCTAGATGGATAGTACATGTCATGCCATTTTTGGTGGTATGTGGAACGTCACATAACTCCTCACGGTTAGAGAGTTATGGTCATGTGAAGTTGGAGAACCCTCATGAGTTATCTAGAAGCCCCAAAAGGTCAAAGTAGATAAAGTGTTTGCAAAAGAAACTATTTAAATAATAAAGTTAATGGAGAAATCCCTAAAATAAGGAAAGTGAGATGCTACATGAAAGTATAAATAAGAGGCAAGGATCTCTCATTTAGTCACACTTGAACCTATTGAATATCATTGAATATCTATTTTGTGAAAGGTTATTTATGTAGGTATTATTGATAGAGAAAAGTGTGGAAGGACAAGTGCGGCAAGAAAAGTGTGGTAGGAAAAATGCAGCAGAAAAAGGGCAACCGAAAACTCATGGCATAAAAATCATGGTAGAAAAAGTGCGACAGAAAAATAGCGCGGAAAAAGTGTGGAAGAAAAAGTGTAGCACAAAAATCATGGCAGAAAAAGTTCAGCAGGAAAACCGCAGCAGAAAAAATGTGGCAGAAAAGTCATGGCAGCAACATGGTTGGGGTCTATTTATGAGAGATATGGCACATCTTGTTTGAGGTATGTTTTGTGAGGTAGGGTTTAGCTCTTGAGATGGTATTGGATGTTCAATATTGCTGCATATATCAAATTTGTTGAGGGATACAGTTGGTATTTTGTTGTTGGTATTTGGCATATGGGTATTGGTCTTTTGGTTGTGAAGTGTTGTTGAAGTTGTTGATTTAGCTTGAGGATACATAATAGTGAGTTTGTGGCACATGGTTTGATGTAAGGGTTTATGGTATTTGGTTTATGAATAGAGTGATGAATTGTTAGATAACTTTTGATGGTTATATTTCTGTATGTCTTTGGTATATGGTTGAGGTACATGTTGGGTTCATGGTTGAGACAAGTAGTTGATGAGTTGGCACATACATGAGGTGTATAGTTGATTATTTGGCACATACATGAGGTGTATATTTGATGATGTTGGTACATCTTGATGAGTCATAGTTGATGTGTAGTTGATGCATGATTGGTACATATTTGGTGCATGGTTGATGCACTTGTTGATGGTACAAGTTGGTGCATGGTTAATGCACTTATTTATGGTACAAACTGATTACAGGTTGTTTGGTATAGGTTGGTGCATAGTTGATGCACTTGTTTATAGTACAAGTTGATTACAGGTTGAGGTATAGTTTGATGCATGGTTGATGCATGCTTCAGGTTATTGGTACAGGTTGTTTGGTACAGGTTGATTGGTACAGGTTATTATAGGTTATTGGTATAGATTGATATTGATAAGTTAACATTGGCAGTGGTTGATTCATTGACAGTGACAGGTTGTCAACATTTGGCATTTATATTTTAGGGTGGTTGGATGGGGGAAGGATAAGTGGCTGTAGTCACCTTCTGGTTGTAGCCGGAGAACATACAGGGTTGTAGCCTCCTTCTGGTTATATCCATAGAATTGGGGATTTGGAGCTTCCCTCAGGTTGTAGCCTGAGAAACTAGGGGGTTGGATCCTCCTTCCAATTATAGCTGGAAAATAAAGGAAGTTGGTTCTTCCAATGAATGTAATTCTTAAATACATATAAGAAAAAGCATTCAGTGGGTTTCTCCCACTTTGGGTTTCCACGTAAAACACTTATGTACTGTATATGTGTGTGATTGATCATTTGATCATTTGTTCATTGTTTATTTACTCTACAACTATTGGATGATAATTCTACATTGATATAACACTTGCATTTTATGGTGAAAAAGGATTAAATTTCTCTATTACTTATTCACCCCCCCTCTCAGTAATCCAACACCTGTACCATTCTTCTTCAAAAACTTCTCTATAGATCCGTGACCTATCTATACTGTAACATGCGGTTATCTATGGCTTCCTTCACTGCAACTCCCAGACTACCACTAAGTTCTCCCAAAATATTTGTCACTGCTTCTATCACAACTATGTCACTTTCATTGTCTTTGTCAAAACTTTGTTATTGTCTCATCAACCTGTATCTGATCATAAACCATCTAAACCTGGGCCATGCCTTACATAAAGTGTATACCAACATACATACTATCTCATGCATCAATCATGAATCAAAAGATACATAAACAATGAATAGTGAATCATGAACTAGAGCATCAACCATGTACAACCTATGCCACCAACCATATGCATGTATGTACCATGTCATCAATGAAGCATCTATAACAACCTACGCATGTCCCTCATGCTTACATCACCATACAACATAGATATACCTCAACCAATTACAAGTAGCTCAAATATGTGAACTATAAGAACCATATCAATACTATACCATACATATTCAACATATACCATATCCAAATACCAAGCCAACCATACCAAGTATGCCTCAAGCGTACACCATACTATGACAAGAAGTAACCATCAAAACAAGTATAAAACCATAATAATACCTTTGAGGCTGACCTGAACTGTAAGATGTTGACCTATAGACTTCCTTCAGACTTATAGGGACCTGGTACCAACATATACTCAAACCTTCATTATCTTTTCACAGATATGTGACCTTCTTTTCCACAACTTGTGAATATCTGTGTTTTCCTTCACAACAACCTGTGTACATCCACGCTCTTTAGACTTGAAACCCACGGATACCTCAAAAACTAGGTTTTGGTGCAACCTCGATACTTTCTCCTTCGACCTTCCTTTGTTACCTTAGAAAAATGTCGTCGCAACCTTAGCAAAATATCACTAGTTCATAAGATAGTTAATCAATGAATGAGTGTGTGAGTGTACTTGTAAATGACTCCTTGTGATGTTTATATACTTGTGCTAGGTAACTCCTCTCCTTAATTTAGGGATTCTATGGTTTTCTTGTTACAAAAAATTTACCCCTTTGACCAAGACTTATAACAAACTAGGGGCTTCTTGTCCACTCTTTGAGGTGTCCAACTTTACAATACCATATCTCCCTAACCGTGAGGAAATACATGGAATTACACATATCATCAGAAACGATACGATGAGTACTATCCATCCATGAATGAGTTACCGTAATTTACTCCATACTTCATGATCAAAATCCATGATCAACTACAAGATCCTTATCCATACTTAGGGGCTTTCCTGTAGACTTATTCAAAGTATATTCCTATGAGGGCCATGATTTAGAGCTACGCCATAAGGGGACCACTTTGGAGACTTCTCCAAATATACCCTCCACATCAATTGACATCAATCCAACATTCATTGACATCAATCACAACCAAATTTCCAATGATCTCCCCTTTTGGAATTGATGGAAACACTTATGCATGACAAGCTTGATGGTCATTCTCCCCATGTGACCATCTCCATGATCCCCCTGACTGCATGCCTCTATCTCTCCCCCTTTGGTATCAATGGAAAAGGGTGCTCCTCATCTGGGGTTTCTCCCCCTATCTACAAGACTCTGCTAACTCTACATACTTCTCTCTTCATGGTCATTCCTCATGTAATTCTTTGATGTATATATGAAAATCATTCAAAAGTTTCATTATTTGAAGTTCTTCAAGACTTTTGTTTCTCTCCCCTTGCCCAGTTAAGGTTTATGTTGAGTGGATCATTGTGGGGTAGACACTACTCCAAGATTTTGTTGCAGATACTCAAAAGGTTCCCTTGCAAGTGATTTGGTGAAGATATCTGCAATCTACTCTTTTGTACTAACATACTCTATCTTGATGTTCTTCTCTGTATCTTGTTCTCGTAAGAAGTGATACCTGATATGAATGTGCTTTGTATTAGAGTGCATCACTAGATTCTTGTAAATACTTATGGTGTTGGTGTTTTCACTAAGTATTGAAATGGGCTCATCATACTTTACTTACATATCCTAAAAAAGTCTGCTTCATCCAAATAACCTGAGTACAACATGTCATTGCTGAAATGTATTATTCCTCTGTTGTGGACAAAGATATTGATGATTGTTTCTTTCTTAACCATGATACTAGGCACTCACCCAAGTACAATTTTTTTCCACTTTACTTATTCTATCATCAATACAACCTGCCCAATCTGCATATGTATAGGCCAGAAGAGATGGGTTTGTTCCTTTTGGATACCATAATCCAAATTATTTTGTGCCTTTGAGATATTTGAATATCCTCTTCACTGCCAAGACATGTGATTCCTTTGGTGCTACCTAAAACCTTGCAACTTGTCCAATTTCCTACATTACATTCGATCTAGAAGTTGTCACATAAAGTAAGCTACCAATCATCAATCTATATTGTCTCTGATATACATTCTTGGAATCATCATCCTTACTTAACTTGCAACTTGTATGCATAGGAGTGTTGACTGATTTGCATTATGTCATTCCAAACTTATTCAACATTCTTCTAATATAATTTTCCTGAGAGATGAATATACCTTTGTTTCTATGACATATCTGTAGTCCTAAAATGAAGGTTAATTCACCGAGAAAAGACATCTCAAATTTGTGATGCATGTATTTGTAAAACTTCTGACTCATCTTGTCATTGTCACTTATAAAGATAATATCATCTACATAGAATTCAATGATCAATATACTCTCTCGAACAACCTTTATGTAGATATTGATGTCTACATATCCCTTCCTAAATCCTTGATGTTGTAGATACCTTTCAAGTCTAGAGGACCATGCTCTAGGGGCTTGTTTGAGCCCATATAAATCCTTCAACCTCCAAACATAATTTTGCTTCTTTGACAACTGAAATCCTTTTGGCTACTCAATGTAGACTTCTTCTTCTAGATCTTCATTTAGGAATTTTGATTTTACATCCATATGATACACTTTAATATTTGTAGAGCATGCGTAAGCTACTAATAGTCTGATTTCTTCTATTAGCACTCTGTAAATTTTGTCCGACTGATAGTCAAACGACAGAGGTAAATGTTTCAACCATCTTTAGAGCTGAGGCACTAGCCTTCTCAACTCAGAGAGGGCTCTCTCGTATCACTTGATATTTCTTTGGCAATCGATGGCTAGATTTGGTTTGTTTTGGGGGTTTTTAATAAATTTGTTGGCAATGAAGGGGAGGAACACTCAGGGCTATGGAGTCAAAATTCTAAAAGTGAATGAAAACAATGACCAGCGAGTAGAACTCTCCAGAGGATAAGGCTAAATGACGCAATGAATATAAGTTATATTCAAATTTAAGTAGAGTGTAGGAATATAGAGAAAACAAATAACTGCATCAGAGCATGAAATGAATTCTGAATTCGTTAAGAAGAAAATTACATAGTTTAAATTACTTAAGACAAGAGTGTCACAAGACAAATTCTGGGCCTTTAACTCTTAAATTTAAACAAAATAAAATGCAAATGGAATAAAAGATCACAGGAAATACATACAATGAAGGAAGACAAAACTCATATCACCACCATTAGAATCTTTTCATAGAGAATTCAAAGCCTCTACATATATATTCAATTCAGCTTCAAAAAATTACTATAAAGTTCAAAACAACCAAAAAGGTGCTCTTGCACTTTTTCCAACATTAATTCATTCAAATGGACAAGTATTTATACAATTCGATTACAATGGCTGAAACTGAAACATTTCAGCTTCTACAACTGATTATAATAATTTCAATTGATAGTCTCGGTATATGAACCGATTCACAATGATTACACAAAAGATGTTTCAAAACTAGGAATGGATTTCTCTGATTGCTCAACTTCCTTTATCACATTTGGCTTGTCCTGATCTTCTGTCGAAATTGTTGGTTTGGTGACATCTGGAGGTCACTTACTAGTTCCGGGAAAACTGCATTTCGTCTTTCCCAGCCGCGCGATTTCCTTCCATTGTGAGTCAGAAAGAATATCGTAATCCATCATCTCCTTTATCAAAATATCCAGGTCAATGAACGTGGTGTAGGACATAGTCAACAAGACAATCTTCATTGTTTTAAACTGATTCAAAATCTCAAAGTCTGTGGCCAAATACTCTACCAGACTTGGGCCTTTCAGACTCTCCTCCATAGCTTCAAATTTGGAATGATCCATTCTACACTAAATGAGGAGAGAATTTTAGTCTTCTTTATTTTATAATGAACCTTTTCCATCCCAAAATGGTGGGAGGCCCTTGATAAACAATTGTTCAAATGTATCCTTAAAATCCTGTATACTGTGCTCCATTTGCATAGCTTTGTTTTGAACTTATTTGAGAAAGTTGTGCTTGGAGATGATCCTCCTAGCCCAAATGATCAATGTAGTTCTGTCCTTTACCCCAATAGTCTGAAGATCATCAGTGGGCACATAATTCAACAAATCAATAGCATTATGGGCCCATTCCGAGGTTTTCTTGGCTAATGTTTCATTAACAACAGTAGACCTGCTTTGGGTCGTAGTAGCCACATTGTCTTTGTCATTTATAAAATTTAGATAAACCCTGAACTTAGAAGTATCTACAGAAATAACATCCCAGATCACATGTTTAGCTCCTTGTAACAGTGTTTTACCTTTTAACCTCGTTTTCTGCTTGATCACCCTCTCTTGCAAATATTGGCTTTCTCTTTGGAGTGGAGCCATCTTTTCATCTTTTATTTTCATCTCTTGTTTCAGATTTTCTAAGTGTAAATGTGTTGAACCTGCACAGAATAAATCTAGATAAACAATAATACACACATTTGCAGAGAGAATTGGAGAAATGAGAAGAAGGAGATAAAGAGTGGAAGAATTCCCATTAACCATTGTGAATAATGAATAATTTACACATCATATACTCTGTATAACTTAATGAGTTCAACTTCAGGTGAACCAATGCGTCATAGTGATGGTATAGAGTGATTTGGACACACACCAACAATTACGAGAGTCAACTTCCACCTATTCTAGTCTCTCAGGCAGTTACGGGAGTAAACTGCCACCTAGTTGAGTTAACTAGTCAACTAGTCTTCAGTTAACTGACTGAACAGAGAGTAGTGAGGAGTTAACTCAGGGAATCAAGGCTAATGCACCACTCTGGTGATGATACCAAGGTAAGTTTTAATTAGCATGGTGATGATCCCATTGCAACATCTAAACTCAACTCAACTAGTCAAACTGAAGTGTCAATTGAAAGAGAATATTCTCCAGGTTTAATATTCTCCCCTAAAATATAGGAGATTGGATAATGACTAATTATAAATAATAAACAATGGATAACCTTAGGAAAAAAAATCCTAGGTGTGTGTGAATTAACTCCAGCACCCCCTCTGAACATCACTATGGTGAAAACAAAGATTGGGTCCTAGCAACGAGGCCATGTTAGGTACCAAAGTACAAAAGATACACTGAAAATAAAGTGAGGAAAGAGGGAATTTTTGCAATTGTGTCCTTCAGTCCAAGACAACCTCGCAGAGAATGGAATTTTTGCTCAGTGAGGGTCTTGGTGAAAATGTCTGTCGTCTGTTCTGCTAAAGGATAGAACTGTAAGTTGATGATCCCCTCGTGTACTAAGTCCCGGATGTAGTGCATGTGGATCTCGATGTGCTTCATCCATTGCCTCTGAACTGGACCTCTGCAGAACTTCAGAGTGCTCTGGTTGTCACACCAGATGACGATCGACCGATGAAACTGAATGTCCAACTCAGTGAGAAAATGTTGTAGCCAGATAGCCTGAATGGCTATGTTAACTACCCCTTTGTACTCTGCCTTGGTTGAAGATAGAGCAATGGCAGCTTGCTTCTTGCTCGACCAATAGATAGGCCCAGAACCAAGACTGAGTGAGTAACCAAATGTGGACTTGAAATCAATGTTATCACCAGCCCAGTAGGAATCAGTAAACCCAATGAGATCTAATGTAGATTCTGTTGCATAACCAATCCAAAAGGCGATGTTTCCCTATACGTATCGAAGGATACACTTTGCAGCTTTCCAATGTAGCTCATGCAGCTCCTACATGAACCTGGAAACTGTGCCAACTGCATATGAGAGTTCTGTTCTAGAGTGTGTGAGATACAACAAGCTCCCCACTAGCTATTTGTATAGTGTGTTTTCAACCAATGGAGTCTTTCCACCATCCTCAAGTTTGACTCCTGATAGGAAAGGATTCGGAGTAGACTTGTAGTCTGTCATGTGAAATATCTCAAGGAGATCCCATGAATACTTGGCTTGAGACAATTTGATGCATGATGCATCCTAATTGATCTCAAGTCCAAGGAAGAAGTGTAGTGGAACCATGTCCGTCATCAAAAACTTTTCATGAACAATCCTCTTGACTGCAGCAATCGCTGAAGTAGAGCAACCAGTGATCAACAAATCATCGACATACAAAACTAAAAGTAGAAGTGAATCATTCGTCTTGAGCATGTATACATTCGGGTCTGATTTACAATGTAAATTTTTTTGTAACAACAGGTAGGAGTCCATCTTGGCATACCATGCCCTTGGATCATGTTTGAGGCCATAAAGTGACTTCTTCAGTCGACAAAACAAAGATGAGTCCTGCATAAATCCCTGGGGCTACTCCATGTAGATATCCTCAGATAGATCATCATGAAGAAATGCATTCTTCACATCCATATGATGGAATTCCCATCCCTTGGTTGCCACAATGGAAAGTTCCAATTGTATGGAATCCATATTTGCTACTAGAGCGAAGCTCTCATCATATTCAATACCATGAACCTGTTGAAATCCTTTAGCGACAAGCCTGGATTTGTATCTATTGATTTGTCCATCCGCTGCACTCTTGGTCATGTAGAGCCATCTACATCTGACAATTTTCCTCCCAGAAGGAAGGGGAACCATATCCCAACTTTGTTTCTCAAGGAGGGATTTGTACTCCTCCTGCATGGTGGATTCCCAAAAGGGATTTCCAGTAGCCTCGCCATAAGACTGTGGATCTGAATACTAAACCAAGAAAATATGCCTGGAAGGCAATGGTTCAGTGGCAGTGAGTGCAACAGGAGGCTTCTTAAAATCAGATCGAGTCCTCCTAGTATTGGTTGGATCACCTATGAGATCCCCTGCATCCTAAAGAGTAGTATGTGCCCACTTGGGCCTCTACTCTAGCTCTGCAACTGCATCTGGATGCTCTAACTCTACATCTAACTGTAGTGACTCTGAATCTGAATCCTCTGAGTCCTCTGAATCAAAACTCTCATCTAAATAAGAGTCAGCATGCGCATGCTCATCATCTCAGACAGGTGGAAGAGTGAAGCTATCTGGATGTGGATGTTGAGGTACATGCGAGACACTTTCCTCGAATTGGACACTATGCTCAATGATGAGCCAGTCCGAGGAAGTATCAATAAGCCGATATCCCTTCACACCGTCAGGGTATCCAACAAAAATGCACTCAGTGCTCTGTGGATTAAGTGCCTTCCTCTTTTCAGAGGGAATCTGGGCCCATGCATGAGAACCAAAAATGAAAAAGTGGGTCACTTCCAGTTTGAGGCCACTCCAAGCCTCATAGGGGGTCTTATCCTTGACAGATCTATGGGGAGATCTATTTTGGATGTATGTTTCACAATTAAGTGCTTCGGCCCATAGTCCCTGTCGTAATGACTTTGCATGTAGAATGCAAGATGCCATCTCCTTTAGAGATCTATTTTTCTGCTTAGAAACTCCATTTTGCTGTGGAGTATAAGGAACTGTGTGTTGTAGCTGAATCCCTGCCTCATGGAAAATATTGTGGATCTCATGATTCACATACTCTCCTCCATTATCAGTTCGTAGGAATTTGATCTTCTTTCCGGACTGTGTCTCAACCAAATCTTTGAAATCTTTTAGGTGTTGAAAGACCTTAGATTTTTTTCTGAGAAAGTAGATCCATGTAAAATGTGAGAAATCATCAACAAAAATGAGAAAAAACCTCACTTTTCTAATCAATGGATGCAGAAAAGGACCCATGAGGTCATTGTGGATCATATATAAAGGTGTGGAAGATCGCTGAGACTTTCCCTTGTCGAATTTCTCTTGAGGGTGTTTTCCGAGAACACATCCCTCATGTGCTCCCTTGGAGAAATGGATGTCTGGTAGACCATCAACTAATATTTTCTTGCTCAGATGTTGCATGTATCTGAAATTCAAATGTCCAAATCTTTCGTGCCATATACTACTACTTTCATCAGCATGAGTAAGCCGTAAAGCAGAATCAGGTTCAATGAATTCAAAAAATGTATACAATCTAGACTGATGATTTACCTCACCAGTAGAAACCCTGGATGTAATGCCCATCAATATATATATCTAACATTGTTATATTCACGAGCATTTATTTTTTAACAGCATAATACAATATCTAATCAACCTAATATCAATCTGCTTACCAGCAACTTAAACAGTTTAGATTCATCAAATAAATCCATAGCAGAATAAATAATTACATAACTCAACAAGGTACCTGATTCTGATGCTATCTCCGTTGCCAGCTGCCTTCCTTCTGCTATCTGCTACACAGTCCAGTCCTGCAAACACAGAAAATAATTGCCCAAAACCTCCTGTCCACCCTGCCAACTAGGAAAAACAACCTAGCTCCAGGATATCTACGGATATCCTGGCCCTCCAAGCCCAAAACCTCTAGCAACCCCTGTCCAATGTGTAAATCCCAACACAAATCTCTCCCTGGTCCAAGACTCAGAGTTCTGCCCCCCCAAAATATCCTCTCGTCCACTCTATCCATGAGAATCCCCCAAAATGCCTCCTCCTCCTTCCCCTTATGCCTCCATCCTCTTCTCGAACCTCCCTCTCCACCAAACCTTATCCCTCCATTTATTTCCATTAAATTGGCTTATCCTTTACTTTAATGCTTATTTTACTTATGGGTTACGTTATCCCTTATGGGGTACGTAACCCATTTAACCTCATATTTTATTTTCCCCTTTTGGTTTATT
>JASDQU010104710.1:223572-234880 GCA_032191745.1 Picea mariana | reverse complement strand
CCCTATTAATCACACTGCTTAGAGGGGGTATGTAAGCTGGTAGGATGGATGTCACTAATTTCACATTGGCTATGTCGTCTTTATGCTTAGTTCTCCTTTCCACGTCGGCTCGAGATGTTCCTGCTCGAGTAGTCGATGGGGAGGCTTACACTCCTCTCGTTGATGATGCTTGGACTCCGGTGGACATTCCTCTTTCCGACATGACTCTCTCAGTCATTAAATCGAGAAGGACCTCTATGACGGATTCCTCAACTGCGGTGAGCTCGTCGGACATACGCACTCGGAAAAGATAATCGGGGCACAATGATCTCAAATACTGCACTAGGATGAAAAATCTGCTTGCAATGATCACTGTATACAATCACTAGTTTTGTGGGCTTCGAATTTTCAGTTGGCAAAAGTGTTCTTCGGGCACGGTGCGATGAGAAAAATAGGAAATTCGTCAACGATCTTCTTGCAATGGGTATGAAGCTTCCATTATCGTAGATATGTCTGTTATGGTGAGGTCCAATGGTCTGGTGGTGATCCTTTAATGATTTTCTATCCGTTCGGGGCGGAAGTCAAACGGGTATATTGGTCCAACGACTAGATTTCTTCACCACGACGAAGTGTCATATGTCGTTGTTCTGATATCTCGGTGAAGTTCAATTCCTTTGAGTTTTCCTTCTGCAGTTTTCCACCTGGGATCTCTTGTAAATTTTCAATCTTCGCCTTTTTCTTACTTAATTTTCTAGCCTTCTTCCCGGTAGTCTTCAACTCGGTCGGTCTTTTCCCGTTCTAATCCCTTTCTTCTCTGGACATAGTCACTTTGTACTGCTGAGATTCTTTCTTCAGATCCGAGGGTAATACTCCTTCAACATATGGATTGGGTATTTCAGTCTTTTGTGGTTCCTCTAATGTTCTTATAGCTTCGACATCCAAGTCCCTGGTGTCCAATAGATTAGATCTGTTCTCTTGTTCTTCCATCAAGTAGGCGATCCTTCTAGTCATAAATTCCATGAGTTCTTGCTTCTTCTATTGTAGGGCTTCCTTTCTTCTTTTCTTCGGATCTGGTCTTTTTCAATTCAGATCTTGCCTAACAAAGCTGGAAATGGGGCACGGTCCTCAATAAATTTAATAACTTTGTATTCTTCCTCTGTCGAAGCTCCATGGGTACTCATATCTATCTGGGTAATCCTACCACATAGGGTTACCATTTTTCCTTTAAACAACCCTATTTTTCCTAGTGAAGGAACCATATCAGGCCTTCCTAGGGTTTCCCAATTTCTTTCTATCATAATGTTCGTCTATGTTTCCTCATCCAAAGCACAGTCAATGTCGAAGTCTCCTATTCTTACTTCGATTTTCTCCTTTTCTTTGAAGATCTCTGAAAAACTGGCATCTTTATGTTCATTCAGGGTTTCTTTCATTTTTAGTAACATAATCTCTGATTCTTTCTGGGATTCTTCTATAATCTTAGTCTCTTGATCTCCTTCAGGGTTTGATTACTCCATATTTATCTTTTCAAGTCTAGCAATCATTCTAGGGAAATCCAGTACTTCATGGTCCATAGCCTTACAACAGAGGCAACTAGGTTTTCTCCCAGGGCATTACTTAGTAAGATGTCCTGGTCTTCTGCAACTGTAACAAAGAGTTAATCCTCTCTTTCTTTTCAATGATCCCCAACTTTTCCTGTACTACGCGCTAGGATCATAATGGCTAGCCTGCAAAAATTTCTTTCTAGGATCCTGCATCCACTCGTTAGTCTAAACATTCTTTCTAAGCATAGGTATAACATATCTTTCATTATTCTTATCAAATCTATTCATATCAAACGTTCTTTCATATAACAATGCCCTAGTTTTCAAACTAGGACAAAATCTATCAAGCATACCTAAATTCATGCTTCAGAAACAAAAATTTCCACTTATTGAGCACAAAGCTTCCAGATCTAAAACCTTTCACTATTCTTACTTTTATCAGAACACAAAGCTTACAGATCTTACCTCTTTTCTTCAGATCTGGCTTCTTTTCTTCAGCACAAATCTTCGTAGGTTGAGTAGAGTATTATGCATCAGAGCGACAAATCTACGCACATATTTTCGACAAGTTCACGACGAATCTTTGCACAAAGCTTCTTCTTCCTTAGTTCTCAGCAATCACAATTTCAAGTCCCGGCAACATAACCATTTGTTGGCACAGGGGAATACCTAGGTTTCAATGCTACAATAGCGCACCAACAAAACCCTAACTATCGACCCTTTCGGCAACACCTGTGAAGTAGATGAAGTCTCACCCGAGGTAGAGGCAGGGGTGGTTGCAGGACTCAGGTGTCTGCAACCTTAGTTGGGATTCAGATCTGTGATTACACACTTAACAAAGCACTTAGCATCAATAGTTCACCTAGAATTAACCCTTATCTCACTCTGTAGATAACATAGATCATTGCAGTATATACTTAGATCTAAGATGATTTAGCACTTAGCAGCATACAAAATACCGAATCCGGTAGGCCAAGCACTTAGCAACTTCATACACATCAAATCTATCATCTATACACATCTAATAAGCACAAAGCATAAGTAAATCTATCTAAACATGTCATAGTACTTAGCAAGAGAGGGAAAACACATGTAAGCAACAGCACAAAGCATGACACACAGATTTACGTGGTTCACCCCCACCCTGGGGCTACGTCCACCAACTCTTCTTCTCTATTATTGTTGGTCAATTGGTTACAATCACAGAGCCTCAAAACCTACTACGCACAGGACAGGAGATCTGCGCAGCTCGCTAGATCCTCCTTCCCCGACTAGCTCTAAGCATAAAACCTTCTTACAAACCATTCACTCAGAACTTACAATACTTGCACTCAGCTCTGCAAATATATCACACAGATCAACTCTTAGCACTAAGCCACTTCTCAAGTGTCCTCCAAAAAGGTCCCCTCTTACATAGCCTAGACTTCTACTTATATATTACAAAAATGGGCCTAAACATGGGTAAACCCATGGGCTGACATCTCGGTCCTGTTACATTATCCCCAAAAACCCACAAAGGACCCAAAAAGGGGGTCTAGCTTGCACGATCTCCGCTTCGCCTTGCGCTCCATCTTTGACAGGCTATTGAAGTCCCAAAAATGGTCAAATATGACCAAGTGTTCCTCAAAACTTGGTCAAGGGCCAACACAACTATAGCAAATTTTTTGTAACTGAGATATATATAGGATTGATTTCGTCGGTCTTCCGACGAATTCGGTCAAATTGACCAAACAAAAAGTCAATGATCATTTGATTCTCACACGTGCCATAGTTGGTCATTATAACGACTAAAGTTGGAATGTTGGTCGCTAGAACGACCAACGTGGAATGTTGGTCACTAGAGCGACGAACAGTTGGACCCCAAAAAAAAAGAAGTAAATTTAGTCCAAAAAAAGCAAAAAAATTACGCTGAAATTTTAAACCGATGTAATATTTTGTCGTAATTTCTGCCCAATGTAGTAGTGGGATATTCTTACCGAACCCTTGGTTAAAGGGAAGTTTGTGCTATTCAAAGACAAAATTGGAGTGGTGTAGAATACTTTCCTCGCTAAATTTTAATCAAAAGAGTTATGGAATATGGAATATCTTTCAAAATCAATATTTAAATCGAATCATATATATACCACTATGCAATATCTTTACATTCATTATCTAATATCTATATTTTAACATATGTATCATTGAATACAACACTCGAAGATGGTTGGATCTAGAGTTATTTTTATATTTTTAATTATGTTTTGGTAAGGTGTTTATTTTTATATTTTTAATTATGTTTTGGTAAGGTGTCTATCGTAGTAGTAGTTTCTAGATAGTTAGGGAAAGAAAATTTGGAAAACATTAAACATCATGTAGTAAGTTAATTTGTATATTAGTTATCATCTTATTGATAGGATGAAAAGACAATAAGAGAATAATTCACTGACATGATGAAAAGACAATGAAAGAATAATTGACTAAATGGGAAGAAAAAATTGGAAAATTTTAAACACCATACTATAAGTCAACATGTCCCTGAGATATATACTATTTATAATCTAACTAACCAAATAAAAGGCAATGAACCAATAATTAACCCACCAACATGATAAAAAGACAATAAGAGAATAATTAATTGAATAAGAAGAAAAATTTAATAAACATTAAACACTATACAATAAATAAACGTGTCCCTTAGATATACACTATTTATCATCTAACTAACAAAATGAAAAACAATGAACTAATAATTAACCCATACATAGGTACTTAATTGGCAGATTTTTTTTTAAAATTATACAGAGTATACACTAAGTAAGAGTTGAGTATTTGGAGAAATCAAACCATACTTTATGATTGAATCCAAGAAATCCCAAGATTCATTCAAAGCCAGTAAGATTCGGAGATGCACATAGTAAGAAAAGATTTAGATATAGATATGCTCTCACAATGAATGAACATATCCTGCTCTTGCATTCCATGGTTGTCAGACCATTGTTCATATCACTTGGTGTAAGTTTACATCTCACTGCCTTTTTTCCCCTCAACTTCGAACACCAAGTGGCACTATGGAACATTTTTGCAAATTTATAATTTATAATTTAGTTTTCTTATTTGACAAATCTCCTTTATATGTGTCACTTTCCATTCCTTCATCAATTAAAAAAAAAATAGAATTTTAAACATTTAAAAATTAAAAATTGGTTTTTATTTATTTATAATATTTTAATTAAAAAATATGTTTTCATTAATATTATGAAAAATTAAAAATTTTAAAAAGTTAAAATAATTTTGACTTTCAACAAAAGATGCATTCCAAGTAGGTAGAGATGAATTAATAATATTATAAATTTTAAAAAGTTAAAATAATTTAGACTTTCGACAAAAGATGTATTCCAAGTAAGTAGAGATGAATTAATAATGTATTCCAAGTAGGTAGAGATGAATTAATAATATTATAAATTTTAAAAAGTTAAAATAATTTTGACTTTCAACAAACGTTGTATTCCAAGTAGGTAGAGAAGAATTAATAATGTAATAGGTAGAGATGAATTAATAATATTATAAATTTTTAAAAGTTAAAATAATTTTGACTTTCAACAAAAGCTATATTTCAAGTAGGTAGAGATGAATTAATAATGTAATAGGTAGAGATGAATTAATAATATTATAAATTTTAAAAAGTTAAAATAATTTTGACTTTCAACAAAAGCTGTATTTCAAGTAGGTAGAGATGAATTAATAATGTAATAGACCATTTTTGAAAAAACATAAAAAAAAAATATGCCATGTTTTGGATGTAAAGATGGTGGAAAATAAAAAACACTTTCCCTTCAAACATCTTGCTTATATTATTTTAATTTCAAAATATTTCTTACAATCATTGCAGCTTTAACCTTTTAATTCATTAAAACCTTTTTTTTAAGTAATTTTTTATCATTTTTTTTTTAAATCTCATAAATCAAGGTTTTAATAAATATTAATTATCATCATCTTCATTTCCATTAAAATGAAATTATTAAATTTTAAATTTAAATTAATTATAAACTAAGTAAAAATATATTATGTTTTAATATATATTAAATAGAAAATTATATTAGTATTTAATTATTATTATAGTAATGTAAATATTTTGATATATATTGTTTTAATATATGGAGATATATTTAAAATTAATATATTTATTAATATTTAGAAAAATATATTTTTTAATTATTTTTATATATATATATATATATGATGATGATGATGATGATTAATGTCCATTAAGACTAGCATTTTTTAGAATTTTGTTTGTGTGTTAGAAAATCATTAAGAGAAGCTTTCCAAGATCATCATACTTTTGTTGAGTTAAGAGGTTAGGAAGGTTGGTAGTGTGACAAATATTTTGAAAATGAGATCTAATATGGGTATAGGTTGGACAATCTAAGAGAAAGTGCTTTTCATCTTCAACCTTCTTAGTGTCACAAAGGTGACACACTCTTTCATCCCATGGCGTTTTAGGAATTGACCAATGCCCAGTTTCACTATGGAGCTCGTGAGAATTTGTTCTTATTTTAGCAATGTTTATTTTTTTCTTTACACTTGGAAAAACATATAGATAATTTTGATCTTCTAGATTAGGGTTGATTACATCCTTATAATACCCTAATTTTATTTTTTCCTCTAACTCTTTATCACACCACATTTTCTCCTTAAATTTTGATTTGCGGTTTTTTTTAATAGTATCTTTATTCTGCAAAATGGTGTCTTCCATGATTCCCCAATAGTTTAGACAAGACTAGGCATCTTTATGCCATCCTCGTTTGAGTCGATGGTGGTTATGACTCGATTTTGAAGCAATTTTAGGAAGCCTCTTGTCTTCCATTTTGTTTAAATTGTTCTTATACATTAGGTATCTAGTCATATCCATGCTCTCAATAGGGGAGAGGCTTGTTTCTAAGAGAAGGATGGGATAGGGCATATTTCCTTTAATTTTGAGATTATAGGTTATAAAATTATTTTGTATTTTCTCTATCTTTCTCTAGGATTCACGAGAGATACTACAGCCCCAGACTTCACATCCATAAAGAATAACATGTGTAACAAGAGTCTCAAAGAGGAGTTTATTCTTATCCCAACTCCAAAGATTAGCTGATTTACAATTGTTTTCAAGCCCATAATAAGCTTTCCATCCCCCAATAATCCTTTTCTCAATGTTATAATTCCAATTGAGCTTGTGGTGAATATTAATTCCAAGATAATTGTATGAAGTCACTTCCTTCAAGTTGTTGTTTTCATATACGAAGGTATCATAAGGGATCTTATTGGATTTAATAATCATAACCTTAGTCTTATCAATATTAACATTAGCAGTCATACCCATATTGGAGCAAAATTCCTTGAGGATTCTTAGTTGGTTTTCAAGATCATGTGGACTCCTTGCCATAAGAACGATATCGTTGGCATAATGAAGAAGATTGATGACTATACCAGTGAGAGTAGGGCCGACACAACCTTCTTTTTCCAAGCAATCTTCTAACTTGTCAATGTATATGCCAAAAACGGTAGGGGACAAGGGACGACCTTGTTTGAATATGATATTGCAGTTAATCTCTTTTGACCAGCCCTCAGTGTTTTTAAACTTAGCAATAGCGTTCCCATACATCCTTATTGTAGCAGCCCTCAACTCGAGAGGCACTTTTATCTCTTCCAACCTATTCCAAAGGTTTTTCCTAGGAACCATGTCAAAAAAATTTCTAAAGTCAACAAAACAACAAAAAATATTGGTTTAAATATTGCGGAACTCCTCTGCAATAATCCTAAAGGTAACAAGATGGTCCACAATTGAATGATATCTCCTAAACTCGGCCTGGCCTTTAGCTCTTTTACTGTGACTTTCTAACCAAAGGCTAATCTTCTTTTCCAAAATAATTCCATAAAGCTTGGCTAAAATCAGGCTAACCATAATGATCCTATAATTAGAGGGAATGTTTATATCCCCATTTTTAAAAATATGAACAATGAGGCTTTGCATCTAGGATTTAGGGAAGCCCTGCTTGATTGCTAAATTCAAGATCTTGTGTATGTGAGGGATAAGGATTGACCCTCCGATTTTAAAAATTTCAGCGCAATAGCCTTCAATGTCCTTGGCTTTCCCATTTGCAAGCCACTTAACCCCGAACTCTATGTCATCTAAAGAAAAAACTTCTTCATTTGTAGGGACAATAGGAATGGTGTCCATGGCATTAGGGAACTCGTAAATACTTTTAAGGTAGGAATTCCAGTCCCTTAAAGGAATCCTATTATTTTCTTTAGTATTGCGTTTTAGAATTTGGCTCCAGAACTTCTTAGGATCCATTTTATATAGTTGTGAAAGTTGCTCTTGCCTTTTATTGATATATTACCTTTTCTCCTTTTAATTAGGGGTTTGTACGTATTGATCTTATCGAGTTTTAAGGACTCATTAGAAGCATCCCTAATGGCTTTCCTAGCAATTTTACATTCTTTATCATACCAAGGGTTGGTCGTTCTATTATTCGTTTTATATGACACCTCGAAAGAGAACTTGTTAATAGAAGTGGAAAGGGCAGTTGTAAAATTATGATAGAGTTCTTCAATTTTATCCGTATAAGTTAGAAAATTTGATTTACTATATATAAAGAATTGAAATCAATTTTTATGTATAAAAAATATTTATTGAATTAAAACTGTTAAAATCACCTATTTTGGATTAAAACTTTGGAAACTTCCTATTAATCATTTTTACAAATTTTAAATAAAAATAAACACAAAAAATATATTTTAAGTAAAAATTATTTACACATTATAGAATTGTGAATATACACATTAAAGACTTACAATCTAAAACAAAAATAGAATAAGTCCATTCCATATGAAAGAAATTATTTCCATATATATATATATATATATATATATATATAAATAATACTGTCTCATTTTTTAGTTTCAAAGGCCTATGCAAGAATGAGATTTAACTTTTATTAAATTTTAAATACATTAAAAAATGAAGGTAGTCCATGTATGTTTGATTCACACATATCCCTTCTTTCAATTACTTGGTGGCCTTTCTAGGTCTCTATACATATGAAAAAATTAATTATCTCAAATTTATGTTGCATTATCTTAATTTGATTATTTATATTTTTAAGATAAATATTTAACACATAGTATAAACCATCCATTTTTTTTTTAGTAATTAATTTAGAATCATCACATAAATTTTTAGAAGCAATCTCTACCCCATGAATTTAAGGAAATGATTAAATCCATTTCTCAAAGTTACCATTACTTTAAAGAAATAAACATCAAATTGAAATAGACAACATCTCTTAGCACTCTTTGCATCATGTCTTTGATTAGAGCCATAAAAACTCTAAGATTGGTATTTGTTAGTAATTAACTAGCATTTTCCTTGTAGGTTTTTTAATAATTTGGCATTTTGTATTCTAATACTAGAGCTCTTATTTGGTGGTCCCTCCCTCCCCTTATTCTAAAAAATAAATTGATTCCTAGCTAGCCATGCTCCTAACATGTCTAACGTGTCATAAAAGGAATAACCATCCACTTTTTTAGATTTTTTTTTCCACTAACTTTTTAGTCTTTGCCCCATTGTTTCACCCACCCAACCTCCCTAAAAACTTATGAATTACTCAATTGGTTGATACAAGAGCATTTAACAATTATATGGTCTACATCTTCATCACTCTCTTTGAAAAGATAACATTATCCTAGGACCCAACTTTTCTCTTTTATGTATATTCTTCAAGGTTAAAACTTTATTTTTTAATGTCAAATACATGAATATCTTTGATTTCTTTGGAGACCTAATCTTCCATAAACTTTTTCACAACTAGGCTTTATTTTTTGAATTAAAAGAAAATGTTTCTTAATAGTCCATTCTTGCTAAATAAAAACATAAGGTTTGATTTTGACCACAATACACCATTCCTTGTTTATTCTTACATGACTTCTCCTAAGATTCTCAACATAAGAATTCCATAGGTTTACATCTTCCCCTTTAATTCTATAGAAATTGTCATATTCCATCCTTGCTACCAAATGCCAATGGATTCATGGTCTAAGGCCTCACTAAGGGTGAAAATATTCCTATTCCACAATAATTCTATTTGTCTCTTTGATCATGTATAGATATTTTTATAGCCCACCCATGGATCTATTCCCACCATTATCTATTATCCTAATCTATATTGTGAAGGATTATATATTTCTGCTCAATTATCTCTTTCCATAAGACTTTCCTAGGTGGTGACTCTCCATAATCTCTTTGCTTCCAAGGCTTTCCTGGATAAGTAATTTCAACACCCACCGTCCTCCATCTATTGGTCAAGAAACCACCTTCCATTTAGTTTTTTTCTAGACCACATAACCCTAAAAACATTTATCCTAATGTTCTCAAGAAGCCCTTTTGAAATATGTTTGAAAGTATGCTAGAAAATAGAAATGGCTTGGAAATTAATTTGATTAAAATCAATATTCCACTATTGGATAACCACCTATCACACCAATTATTTATTTTGGCTTTTATTTTTCCCTTTACCTTTGAAAGAAAAAAGTTCTCTCTTCTTTAATCTTCTTTAATCCTCTCAATCATACCAACAAAAAAATTGCAAATTTCATAAAGTTTACTTCCAACATCATGATTGTGTTTTATCTCAAATTATAAGTAAAATAAAATAAAATAAATCTAAATCTACACCAATTAAGAGAGAAACACATTAAAAACTCTATATTAAAATCCGTAGGAACACTTTTAAAACATAATTACCTCATAGAAACGAAAACATTATATTCAAATCCGAAAAAGTTTCATTTCTAGAAGCTTATTTTTGACGTGCTCGGTGTCTTCCGCCATCAGTCTCGTACATGTGATAAGAGTTTTCACCTAATAAGAAGTGGTAATGTCAAAATTTATTTTTAACACGATGTGATGGGTGGATCAGATACACTCTCAATTATTTATTAATAGTTTGATGGATAAGATTCAGTATCAATTATTTATTGATGTTGCAATGGAAGGATAAGATAAACTATTTACTCATATATTTTTTAAGTTGGTGAATGGAAATGTCTAAGTAAATTAAGTTGATAAATATTTTTATATTAATATTTTTAATTAGAATCATAAAGATATTATAATCAAAATAATTTTATTTGAAATTGGTTCACTATTTTAATGATGATTTTTTATAAGAACTTTCAAATTAGTGAAAAGATTGTAAGTTTTGAAAGAGAGAAATAATGTAATTCCCTCTTTCTCTGAATCTGAAGATTGTAATTTAGAGCTTTTACATCAATTCAAAAGCCCTTCAGAAAGAGAGAAATAATGTAACTCTCTCTTTCTCCGAATCAGAAGATAGGTTTTGATTTATACATTATTTAGATTGCAATTTAGAGCTTTTACATCAATTCAAATGCCCCTCAAACCTAAACTTGATAGAATTGGAGATTTTGATTTATACATTATTTAGACTGTAATTTTGAGTTTGTGAATCAATTCTAAAAAAACATAACCTTTATTATTTTTTTCTATTTTTTATATCATCATTAATTATTCAAGGAAATGACATAATCAATTTTTTTTATTAAAAGGAATGATATGAAAAAATACTTTTATTAAGAAAATATGAAATAATAATATAAAACATTTTATGGAATTTTTTTGTTATTATTTTATTTCATTTTTTTTTAAATTATTAAAAAAAATAATATAAATAATAAAAAACAATAACACAACTCCATTAATAAATTTAAATAAGTAGAAAAATATGAAATAATAAAAACAAATT
>JASDQU010104710.1:204189-223522 GCA_032191745.1 Picea mariana | reverse complement strand
GGTGAATGGAAATGTTGAAGTAAGTTAAGTTGAGGAAAGTTTTTATATTAATGTTTTACATTAGAATCATAAAGATATTATAATCAAAATAATTTTATTTGAAGTTGGTTTACAATTTTAATGATGATTTCTTATAAGAAATTTCAAATTGGTGAAAAGATTGTAAGTTTTGAAAGAGAGAAATAGTGTAACTCCCTCTTTCTCCGAATCAGAAGATGGATTTTGATTTATACATTATTTAGATTGCAATTTAGAGCTTTTACATCAATTCAAAAGCCATTCAGAAAGAGAGAAATAATGTAACTCCCTCCTTCTCTGAATCAGAAGATGGATTTTGATTTATACATTATTTAGATTGCAATTTAGAGCTTTTACATCAATTCAAAAGCCCCTCAAACCTAAACTTGATAGAATTGGAGATTTTGATTTATACATTTGTGAATCAATTCTAAAAAAAATAACTTTATTATTTTTTTCTATTTTTTATATCATCATTAATTATTCAAGGAAATGATATAAACAAATTTTTTTATTAAAAAAAATGACATAAAAAATACTTTTATTAAAAAAATATGAAATAATAATATAAAACATTTTATGGAAAAAAAATTATTATTTTATTTCATTTTTTTTTAAATTATTCAAAAAAATAATATAAATAATAAAAAACAATAACACAACCCCATTAATAAACTTAATTAATTAAAAGAATATGAAATAATAAAAACAAATTGTGAATAGTATCCAAAATTTTATATTTGAAAGAATAAAATGAATATAAAAAATAGTGAAATAGAATCATAAAAACAAAAACAAAATCAAAATCAAAATATTTAAAAATAAATTGATTATTATTTTTTTTATATATTTAATTTAAATTTTTTAATTAAAAAATAAAATAAAAACAAAAAATAATTTCAAATTAAATTTGGACATCCAATCTAAATATCTAAATTAAAACATGAAATAATAATATCATATATCATAGATATTGTATTTATTGAAGTTCCAAGTTGAATTAATAATGCAATAATTACCTTTGATGGGAAGAAGTGTGAGCATATTTTTTATATCATTATTTTGTATTGATTTTTTAAAATTATGTGAACACATTTTTTATAAATTTATTTATAAATTATTTTTAAAACAAAATATAAAAATAATGTTTGTGAATATTTTTTTCCAAAGCTTTTAAAATTAATTTATATTAATGTCTATCTTTCCCATTGGCATACATAAAAACTTTTGTCACTTACACTTATATGCATATATGGAAACATCAATCAATAATATTTTTTCTTATTAATATTTCACCACCTAATTAAAAAAAACAGACACCCATATGTATGAATTAATAATAATTTTCCTTATTAGTAATTCACCATCTAATTTAAAACAAAAAACAAAAAAAAAACATCCATGTGACTTTGAACCTAAAAAACTAAAGTTGAAAGGAAACTTTCTTTTGTGAATGAAGAAGTAATTCACCACCTAATTTTAAAAAATGAGAGACATCCATGTGACTTTGGACCTAAAAAAAGATGAAGTTGAAAGGAAACTGTATTTTCTTAATGAAGAAGGATAAAATATAATGAAGACAAACATATACTTTATGTGTTTTGTTTATTTATATTTATATTTTTATTTTAACTAAATAAATTGATTAATATAAATAATAATAGTGTGTTATAGTGTTTTACACATTTAAAACAGAAAAGATGAGAGGTGACTTTTTCTAGTTTTTTTAAAGCATATTTTTTATCCAAGTACTCATGCAATTAATAGTCATTAATTTGCAGTTAAATAGGGCCTCTCTCTCTTATTTACAAGTCACCAAGGTTATAAATACCATATTAAAATAATGTTAGCAGTCAATTTTGTATTACATCATAAATAAATAGACTAAGATGTCGTTATTAATGCATCCTTGCTCTATGAAAAAACAACTTGATTGCAGTTACACTCCCTGGCACACTTTAAAAATACAAAAACACCTACTCATATTGGTTACCAAGTGCTTCTTCCTGTAACTCGTTGGATTCATATCTTCCTGTAGCTTATTATACAGGGGCTGACATTTGTTCATGTCTTCTTGACATTCTTCAAGATTTGGATTACTTCAAGTTTTGCTTCATGCAACAATTCATTATAATTTTAATGTGTCACATGGGAAATATTCGATTTCCTCCCAAAGATATTGCATACATGGTCATTCATTTCCATTGAGTGGATTTGGCAGGAATATGTGTATTATGGCTATTAGATATATGGCTATTCATCTCCAGTAACTTTGTTTGGCAAGGATATGGCTATTCATCTACAAAGATATTTTTGTAGATATTTAAAATAAATGGCATAATCAAAGAGATAAGTTTTTGTTTAACCATTCATTTTTTAATTTATTTTTGGAGAGATGATGAAATAGAGAGATTGTTGGATGTATAAATCAATGACAATAGTTGGTTTCTCTACCTTCACATACATGCAATGTTTAAATATTTTAAGCTTACAGATTTATGGTGGCAAGCAATATCAAATCTATGAGAGAAGATCCAATCATGTCGTTAAGTTCCAATTGTAAACCTCTTGAGATAACATATGGCTTATCCATGCATGATAAGTCATATGTTCTTTCTTCTCGCATTAAATTGAGATTTGACTACTTCATAGGCATCCAGTCGTCCCTTAGTGACCAATCCTAAGCGGTATTTATTTTTAGCAGCATAATCGATTTAAACTTGATCGTTTAATGAGGGGCGTTTGGATGAACCTTGGCCAACTAAAACGCACACGCAGACAACCACGAGGGAACATGAAAATTGGCAAGAGTGTCCATGATTGAGAACTTACTGTTCTAATTTAAAATCAGTAGGAAAGTATAAACAATGAGAGTACTTTAAATCTTACAAGTGCACTGGTTTTTAAGCATTCGTGTTGAATTCAGATATTACATGAAAAAGAAATGGACAATTGTCAAAAGAAATTGGGCATGATATATATACGGTTAAAACAATAAACTCACCTTTCCAAAAAAGACCAATGTGCAGTCCTTGTGCCTTACGGAGGTGGCACTGAAACCCCAGATGCCCAGCTTCTGTTTGTGATCTAGACAAAAATATTATTGTTACTTATCGTCTCCTATTAAGTACTCAACATGATGCAATTCCTTGCAGAGATGAGAAATGTTAGGATGACATAGTTGTTTGTTGTGGTTGCGAGAGTGAAATATTGACCGTGGGATGAAGATGCGGAACTTGGGAGTTCAGTGATGCCTTCGTGTGTCGTGGTACAAGCTTTCTGTCGCTATGAAAACAACAATGAAGTGAATTATGTGCGCCTTGCAGGTAATAATATTGTAAAATATGTTGCAAAGTTGAGTTTCATCCGTCCTTTGGCCTATGTAACGATTGGAAGATTTTTTGTTGTAAATAATAATAACAAGGACTTGGATGCCTACTTGTTTGACTGACTTCCTTTGTCGGTGTTAGTGGCACTGGCCTCCATGGTATGCCTTGTCCATATAGAGATAGAGGTTTGATTTTGGCTGAGGGTGGCCATGGTGAAGTGTAATTAAAAGGGAGCAGTGTATTGTCAAAGGTGGAGACCGCCATGAGGCCCCTTGTTAGGCTTGCAGATGAATGAAGTTTCTGCTGGTGGATGATGATCATGTGTCTTTCATGGTGTTCGAAAGAATGCTCTGGCAATGAGATTACAACTGTTTGTCCATTCAATAATGCTACTCGAAAGAATGCTCCCACAATGCAGGACTTCGACCTCTTGAACCAGAACGAGATCAATAGGCTCCTCTTGAACCGGAACAAGTAGTCTCTTGTCCATGACTCAAAACCAGCGCAACTACTCACAGGTACTTCGTGGTTTTGGAGCTGGCAATGAGGAGGATCATAAGAACTATCCCAATTTGGGAGGAGGAGGAGCATGATCCCAATATTGGGCAAAACATATTATTGAAGTACTGCAACTATTCATGCGGTGTAGAAAGCGGTGCTTCAATGATAATGAAGAGGTCATGAGATAGGAGAACTAATCATGTCAGACTGGCAGAGTTAATCAATGATAATGAAGAGGCGGTGAGATCAGAGAACTAAGCATGTCATACTGGCAGAGTTAATAGTTAATTGTTACACATAAAAAATACTCACTTTGATAGTGTCGCAAGTGTCGTTATTACAAGGGTCGCAAGTGTCACATTTTGCTCACAAGTGCCACAAGTGTCAAGCAAAGCATACTGCCATGATGCCTATGTCATACTTATAACGACATCTAAAAGACACCTGAAACACATCAAACACTTGATTTGGAAGAAGAGGAATGGTTAACTGGAGTTATGTACCTCCTGCCATCTGAAAGAACCATTGAATTTGGGTTTTTGGAGGAGAGCGCTCCCCTATACTTCTCTCAGGAGTGATGGCACCCCCCTATACACTATATGGGAGTGTTATAACACTACATCTTCCCTTTTGGAGGAGCGTTGCTGCTTTTGGGAGTGTTGGTGCCCCCCTAAACCTTGCTAGGGAGCGTTATAATGCTCTGACACTCCTTTCGAGGGAGCGCTACCTATTCTGGGCAGCAGTTGGTTTGTTGAGAAGAATGGGAGAAAGATCTTTTCAATCTTGGAAGGTAGTTGGATTCAAATCCCTAGTCCAGCCATGATCTTAGGGAAAATACCTAACTCAAGGAGGAAAATCCTCAACTTACCCCAAAGATATCTCAAGTGGTTGAGCCTCTCTAAACCTATATAAGCAGGCTCTCTCATGGTGAAAAAGGGGGGAATAATTGGAGGCATGAAACCTATGATCTCATAGGAAACACACAGTGAAGTGGAGGCTAATCAGCGAAGCTATCGTCATTCCAATCGTGGAGCTTTTGAGCAAGGGTTAGGCAAGGAGAACTTGACGAAACTGCTACATTCCATCTATGGCTGTAAGTAACGTTTTGTCCTCATTAATGTAATATGCTTGGTCAGTTTCTTTCTAATTTGTGTTTGACATTACATGAATTTGTCTCTAAGTAGATAGGCCTGCTTCAAACTAATCTCGATAGAATAGGAAGTGTTTGTACTTTGTTTGTCTACAGGGCTTATCGAGGAGCTCAAGATTGGAGTTCAACTTGGGGCGTGCAGGGACAAACACCGGTAAAAGGTACGTCTTTCCTCCTTCCTTTTCATGCATTAGTTTGTGTAGACCTAAAAGGAAGTCAGTGACCATGATAAGAACTTTTTGTCTTAGAGTTAAGAGTCTAGCTCTTTGAGGAGATCTACCTGTCTGCAGGAAGATTTTCCTTCAACAGAAAATGGCGACTCCACTGGGGAGCAATCGAAAATTTTTAGTTTTGGTCTTCCTCATAGACCTTGTATTACCCTTTTATTGTTTTCACACCTTGTTCACTCCATATGTATGATTGCACTTGCTGATTCAATTCTCAATCCATCACATGCATCTTGATTGACAAAAAATTGACTGAGTTTTTGGTTTTTTTGACATTTTTCTGAGTTTTTTGAGCCTGGTGCCCCTGTGCCCATGTTAGCCTAGCGTCAGCACTCCCTGGAGGCCTTAAACAGAGCTTTATAACACTCTAGTGGCCCTTACACCAGAGCGCCAGCCTCTCCTTGGCAAAAATACCTTCCAGAATTGTGTTTTCTGCAACTCAGTCTCTTCTTTTTGCCCTTGTCCAGCTTCTTGATGCTTCATTACATCTTCCTAATGACATTTGACCCTCTGCTTTCTGAGAAGTAGGCACTTTGTTGTTCATATTTTGTGACCTTCTCCCTTATTTTGAGTTTTTGCTCCCGTTGAGAACTTGGAATCGACCCACTGCTTTTTTTTTTCTCTTGTTTGACTGAGCAGAAACTCTGGTGAAGGACATTAGAAGTCTACGAATCTTCTCATTTGGTTTTTTTGAGGTCATTGTTCTTGAACATCTCTCTTTTGTGTGAAATTTTTTATTTTCTTTGTTATCTTTGTTTTCTTTTTTTTGCTTCTTGTTTTCGATCATAGCAAGAGGGTGTGTTGTTTGTGTGAAACCTGCTTATGCTTGTCTGAGTCTCCTTGATCTAAAAGGTTAATTGGCAGGGGAAGTGTCGTATTGAATTAATCATCATTCGCATACAAACGACAAAAGATACATTTTAGTGATTGGGTTGCATATTAGAAGGCGTTTTTGAAAATGTTTTAGCATTGCATTAGATTCGATTGAGAACCAATTGATAGAGGACATTTCATATTAGTGTTTGAAAGTGAAAACAAATCTTTCTCTTTCCCTTAAATAGGCGTTCATTGAAAAGAAATGATTAGTTATCATCTTTCATGCATCTTTTTGGGAATTGAGTCCTCATTCCATCAGTTTCACTTTCGCGCACCCTTTGAGTAAAGAATAGTTGTAAAACGAATGCTAATTAAAAATTATCTAGAACATTTTTGTTTTTTAGGATCTTCCACCAACAATAGACTAGGGTTAGCACTTTGGATTAGGCTATGAGTACAACTCTCCAAAGTTTTCAAAACAAACATTAGCATCCTGAGCTAGGGAGAGTCAAATCCAATTGTCGTATAAGTTTGCTAGGATCCCCCTCTCACACAGGGGTTACGCACGAGGTCGCACTCGGAAAGCTACGGAGATTATACCTCCATGGTTTGATTGATTGTAGTAGTCAGATCGTATTATGGGGGTCACTTAAAGGTATACCCACAATGTTGAATGGAAGCCTTTCAAGTTGATTTCGGGCTAGATACCCTGCTATTACGTTCGGACTGGACTGTCGACTGTACCCGCCCAGGGGCTGACTGCGAATTGGTAACCTTAGTAGCCACAATATTTAGGGTCTTACACAAGGTGACAGTGAAGGGAAGTCTCACTGTACCTGGAGCAGACATTGGTCAAACTCACTCGGGCTCCTTGGAGGGTAAATCCAAAATTACTGCATGGAAGCTTGCACCAAGGTGAAAGTTCGTTAAGCAGGTCACCATTGTAACTGTTCCACCATATCCTAGCCCCTTCTTGACTTGATCACGCGATGTTGGATTTCATCACCAACTAGTACGATCATCGAGAGAATTTTTGTTTGCTTGGTTGATTCCTAGATTTTATTAGCGTATGCTGTTTCTTTCCGTTAGTTGGCCCTAGATTTTTAGTGTGTTCTGTTATTCTCCACAATTGAGCCTTTAGACGATAAAGGTCTTCTTCGATCACATAGGATGCAAGGGCTGCCTCCGGAAGGCTATCAACCCTTACCTCCTAACCCTCCAGAAGACAACTACCATAGAGAGGTAGAAAATCAATCCAACGTTGGAAGTGCTATTGCTCCCCCGTTAGATAACTTAGAAGGCGCTTTGGTCACTGTTGAAAATCCCACTAAATCTGTGTCGGTAACCCCTCTCGAACCACTTTTGGTTCGTTTAGACTCCCTTGGGAACGTCATAGACGAAGAGATTCCACGATTACCGGAGAGAATCTTTACTGAAACATATATGGGATCCACAGAACCAATCTTTGGTGACGAGTATAGGACTCATGTTCATCCTAGCACCGCAGTAGAAACCAATCCCACACCTGCTCATTATGTATGGAGGACTTCATCGGGACGCGATCTCTATGAACATTTCGAATCCTTTCGACAACCCTTTCAACCTCATGACCCTCCTAGTGAAACAGGACCATCTGGTCAAACCATGAATCACCCAGTCGATCAGGTTATTCACCCTAGTGCTATACTAGCACAAGTCCATCCTAATGCTGGACTCATCGCCTTTGCTCATCCCCAAAGCACTTCAATCTCTACCCCCGTTTCTACAAGATTTTACTCTACAGCTCCACATGTTCCACATGATCTTGCTGGGACATCTTCTCACCCGAGAATGCAGACCCCTGCTGGCCAGACACAACTGGCTGGAGGGAAACCACCATTCAATGAACCTTTCCCTCCTAGAGGACTACCTTTCCATGGCGGGCCTACCCCTCCCGGGGGATAGCCCACTTTCCATGCTCCTCTTGGAGGGCAACCTTCATTTGCCAGTCACACCCCGGTCGTAAATCCACCGCTGGCAGGGGGGAAACCCTCGTTTGTTGGAAACCCTTCACAATCATGGGGAGTATCTTCAAGAGGCACTTTTAATCAACCCCATGTTGGGGGGCACTCGTATAATAACCCACTAAGAGGAGTATCCAATCTTGTTCCTTCCGAAACATCTTACGCACAGTCTTATCCGGGCGGCATCCCAAACACCACCTGGAGTTCTACGGGACCACAGTCTTATCCTCCTCATGGGTCTAATGTGTATCCACCTCCGGGATCTACTCCTTACCATTCTCAAGGGCAACATGTTTATCCTCCTCATGGACAAATAAATCACCCGACCTATAATGCTCAGAATCCACCGGGTTATGCCAATGTTTCTCATCCATTATTGAATCCTTCTCATCCTGGCCAACAACAACCATATGTAGAAGGACCTACTGGTTACAACTATCCACCTAACCCAGTTTATGGTCCTACTGGTGTTCCTATGTCGCACCAGTATCATTCGCAAATTAATCGACAGTTACCTTTCCTTGCGACTCTGGATCTCCCAGACTTGTCTCAGTTAACTAATGATCCTATTTTTCATTCACTGGTTTGGCCATTCATTCCAACTAAACTTCCTTCTGATATTCCAAAATTTGACAGAAACCTTGGCGAAGATCCGAACAACCATGTGATGACTTTCCATTTGTGGTGTTCATCAAACTCCCTCATGGATGATTCTATATGTTTGCATCTTTTCCAGCGAACACTTACCGGTTCGGCAGCAAAGTGGTATATTGAACTACCACGTGCTTCTTTTCATGATTTCAATTCCCTTGCCATGTCTTTCCTCACACACTTTCAACTGCCTATTCGCTACGAGACGGGTATTGAACTCTTGACCTCCCTTCATCAAACTNTGGGAAAATGATTGAATTTTGACGGAACCGATAACACCATATTCATGAGTGGAGGTGATGATGAAGGATGATCAAGGCAGTCATTCCTGACATGCTCTTGGAAGAATGGTTTACTAAATCACTGTTACCCCCGATCGCTCGCGATGTCACTATGGGTGGTGCGGTCACATAGGAACAAGCCATCGCTCGAGCTCAGTATTTAGATTTGGTTTATTCCCAATCTGGTACTTTGTATGATTTTTTTCTGAATGTTGCTCGAGCTAATACCAATCCTTCTAAACCATCATCCTCATCTCATGCGGATGGTGTTATCGGTTCCGTCAAAATTCAATCATTTTCCCAATCGACTACACTCTCCTCTACCTCCCCCCAAAGTCAGATCTCTAAGGTGAATGCAGTTCAATCTGGCCCTTCACAACAGTCTGAAGGTAAGAAGAAGACAAAGAATAAATCAAAAAATAATAATGAACAACCAAAAAATCAAACACCTGCTACCGAAAAGAAACCACAACAGAAACTGAAATTCCCATGTATCATTTGTGGTGACTATCACTACACTCGATACCGTCCACTTCGCAATGAAGTGGCCAAAATTTTCCAAGGAAAGTCTCAACCCGTTGTGCTTACTCAGCCTTTTCCACAGCAGCAATCCATGGTTGCTCAAACCCCCTCTCCTGGGGGCAGTTCTAGCAATCCTAATGATGAGGCCTCGTCGAGTGCACATATTTATATGTTTAATGGGATCAATTTGACCACTTTCTCTAAAACATACAACACACCAGGTAACCCTGATAAAGGAAAAGACACTAGCGGTATTGGTAATTTACCGGATCCATCATCGTCTTCTGTTAGTCTTCCATCGGTTAATCCTTTGTCTGGACCACTCCAGATTGAGAAACCCACATTCAACTCTATCTTACACCCTCCTAAGAGCACTATATGTAAAGCTACCTTTAATCCTAGTTCAAGTACCGCCCAGAACTACAACATTGTTAAAGATTTGGCTCAAGCACCATGCGCTATGTCTGCGTTAGAAGTTCTACAACACTGCCCCAGTCAACGTAGAACGCTCTTGGCCGCTCTTGGCACTGTTGATCCTGAGTCATCCAACCAGATCATGTTCAACCTGGACAATTATGCATCTCAACTCTCCCACCAACTGTCAATGCTCCCCTCGACTACAACTTGTTACTTGGAAGAAGTTGGTTTTATGCTATGACTATCGTTGCCTCGTCAATCTTTCGATGTGTACAATTTCCTCATCGGGGCAAAATTGTCATTGTTGATCAGTTGGATTTCTACACGATCGATCAGTTGATCAGTTTGATCTGGTATTGGACATGGTGATTTCTTCAGTAGGATTATTGGAGCTTGATCTCCTTACTCCTATCGCGACCCTCAACATGTGGTTCTTCCCGAGTGATTATCTTCCATCCAACGAAGATCTCCTGGAGGCCATGACCAAGTTTTGTCCCTTGACATGGTACCCTTCCAAAGCATTATCCTCTTGGAAGCCATGATCCAGATGAAACCACGAGCATAATTTCTCTTCTCTATGGCAAGCTCGTTAAAAAATGAAACTGAGGCCCTGAGCATAGTTCTTTTCTGTGTCAATCTCGTTAAAAAATGAAACAACCACCTCTCTTACACCTTCTTTTCATCCACTGTTCTCCTTTTTCTCATCTACTAGAGAAATTGGTGACAACCCCAAAGTTGGCGAATGAATTGAAGCTTGGAGGGCATATCTCCAGCCTTTGTTGATCATTCTGGAGTTAAGCCACTAACTTTCATGCTGGGGGCATACCGAGCTTAGTCTTTGTTCTTTATCGTGCTCATAAATACATGAGAATGCATCCAGGTAGACTTTTATCTCTTTTTCGGACCTGTATGGATACACAAAAAATGAACCCCCTGGAGTCTCCTTTAAGCTTTTTTTAGACTCTCTAAACATGAAAAGATTGTCGAGTGATATTGCTTCCTTTCCCACTCGTTAAAAGGTTTGAAAGGGCGTCTTTCAAGTGATAATTTATCTCTTTTTGGGCCTCGTAAGACTAACATTACGAAAAAGGACAACACTGGAGTCACCTTTAAGTTTTTTTCAGACTCTCTAAAGATGAAAAGATTACCGAGCGACCTTGTTCTCTTCACGCTCGTTAAAGTATTTGAAGAAAACGTCTGTTGAGCGATAGTTTATCTCTTTTTCGGTCTCATCAGACTACTTTACAAAAAAGGAACTGAGAGAGTTCTCTTTTAAGTGTTTTTCTAGTCTCTATAATCATGGAAAACCTTCGAGTTTCCTGTCTTTGGACTCGTTAAACAAAACATCAACGGGCCCATACGGGACCGAACCCCTACTTCTTCCAGTTCGTTAAACAAAGGAAGAGGAACTTACTAAAGGTGAGTTTTATCGAGCACATGTTATCCTCCTCTAGCTCGTTAAATTAAAAAGAGGTACTTGTCTATCTGGATGGGGGAAAAATTGAAAGAAGCAAGCCAAGCAGTTTTTGAGAACATTACCAAGTAACTCTTAGAGTCGCCCTTGAACACGACACTTTGTCGTTGTGCACATCTTAATCTACTGAACCTCTGCACTGAACCAATCCTCTGAGTTTTTCTTACTCGTTTGGGTCACCCGAGGAAAGTCACAGCATCCATTGCATCATTGTGTTTTGGTCCATGTCATGTTTCTGTTGTTGTGCCTCAGTGTTCAAGGGAAGTATCCACCTCGAGAGTCAGCCATCACAAATATCTTGTCTCAATACCTGTGTCAGTCCATGTTCATTTGATCTACCAATTACATCTCTGTGTCCGTTTCGTGTCGTTGATGGGGATACATCAAGGCCCTCCTTCGACGAGTCTATTCCTGTCAACTTCAACACATTATCCAGGAACTAGACTTAGAAACCAGTTAGTACTTTGGGACCTGCATGCCTCAATGGAAGGCCTCCTCATGTTCGACAGTGGGTTTACATTATTGACCTCTGATCGGATGATTCCACGGATGTTCGACTCCAGCTCATCCATTCACATTCGTTGGAATGTAATAGAGTAACTTGGGAATCATTGACATTAATGGTGATCTCCCTCGCGCTTGTTAACGGATTACATCATTGACCGGTAATCAAGTGGTTTCTGCCATGTTTGACATCAGGACATCTATTCACATGGTTAGATTCGTACTACATCAGGATTGGTAAGAAGACTCTGGGTTGAGTCATCACTCTGATATGTACTTTGCCCAGGTTGCGCAATAGTTTCTTTTGAACAATGACACATATATTGTTACATAGATCCACTTTGTAGTGGCCGTGGCTATGTCTTGTCATCTTGTAGATCCACTGTTTATTCTTCGTGGCTACGATCAGTTCAGGGCATGAGAGTATAGATCCACAGTGTATTTTCGGTGGCTATACCTTTTTATCAATATAATTATGGATCCGTAGTGTATTTTAATGGCGGCCATACCTTGCAAGTCTCTATCACTCAAGCATAGGTATGCCTGCCTTGGGTTTGGAACATGTCATAATATTTGTTGGATGTTTGTGTGCAGCTTTTGTTAGGTCCTCTGCATCTATACCCTTGCTTGAAAGTCTACAAGGCATTTCAGCTATCAATTCTCATCTTCTAACTTCATACTTTGGGGGGCAATCTGTTACACATAAAAAATACTCACTTTGATAGTGTCGCAAGTGTCGTCATTACAAGGGTTGCAAGTGTCACATTTTTCTCACAAGTGTCGCAAGTGTCAAGCAAAGCATACTGCCATGATGCCTATGTCATACTTATAACAACATCAAAAAGACACTTGAAACACCTCAAACACTTGATTTGGAAGAAGAGGAATGGTTAACTGGAGTTATGTACCTCTTGCCATCTTAAAGAACCATTGAATTTGGGTTTTTGGAGGAGAGTGCTCCCCTATACCTCTCTCAAGAGTGTTGGCGCCCCCCTATACACTATATGGGAGCGTTATAACACTACCTCTGTCCTTTTGGAGGAGCGCTACTACTTTTGGGAGTGTTGGCGCCCCCCTAAACCTTGCTAGGGAGCATTATAACGCTTTGACACTCCTTTTGAGGGAGTGCTACCTATTCTGGGCAGCAGTTGGTTTGTTGAGAAGAATGGGGGAAAGATCTTTTCAATCTTGGAAGGCAGTTGGATTCGAATCCCTAGTCCAGCCATGATCTTAGGGAAGATCCCTAACTCAAGAAGGAAAATCCTCAACTTACCCCAAAGATATCTCAAGTGGTTGAGCCTCTCTAAACCTATATAAGCAGGCTCTCTCATGGTGAAAAAGGGGGGAATAATTGGAGGTATGAAACCTATGATCTCATAGGAAACACATAGTGAAGTGGAGGCTAATCAGCAAAGCTATCGTCATTCCGATCGTGGAACTTTTGAGCAAGGGTTAGGCAAGGAGAACTTGACGAAACTGCTACATTCCATCTATGGCTGTAAGTAATGTTTTGTCCTCATTAATGTAATATGCTTGGCCAGTTTCTTTCTAATTTGTGTTTGACATTACATGAATTTGTCTCTAAGTAGATAGGTCTGCTTCGAACTAATCTCGATAGAATAGGAAGTGGTTGTACTTTGTTTGTCTACAGGGCTTATCGAGGAGCTCAAGATTGGAGTTCAACTAGGGGCGTGCAGGGACAAACATCGGTAAAAGGTACGTCTTTCCTCCTTCCTCTTCATGCATTAGTTTGTGTAGACCTAAAAGGAAGTCAGTGACCATGATAATCACTTTCTGTCTTAGAGTTAAGAGTCTAGCTCTTTGAGGAGATCTACCTGTCCGCAGGAAGATTTTCCTTCAACAGTAATATGTCAGACTGTTGGAGTTAATATGTCAGATTGTTATTGTTAGATTGATTTAAAGAAACAAGTTAGAGAGCGGTGAGATCTTAGAACTAAGCATGTCAGAGTTAATATGTGTTGTAATCTTTAAATAAATGACAGGTTGATCGATAAGGTGTCTTTTCCGGTTTACAGTGGGAGTGATAAGGTGGTTTTCTCGGTTGAGGGAAAAACCTATCTCTATATATTCCTCACAAAAAGCCAAGTGGTTTGGTTGACAAGTTTTGGGCAAAACCTATCCCTATATATACCTTCGACATAATTAATATAAAGATATTTAAGTGCATAAATATACTCACATATTCATAATAGTTACAACATAAACATAACTAATACAATATTTGATATTCATAATAATTGATTATCTATCTATCTATCTATCTATCTATATATATATATATATATATATATAATACAATATTTAATTTGAGTGAATGAAAGAAATAATTAAATTTTAATTTAATAAACAGATTAATAATATCCTAATCTTTATAAAAAGTGATCTTATTTTAAAATTACAAGCTTAGAGTAAGCCTAGATTTTAATTATTTATTTCTGTATTTTATAAGTTTTGTTTCTTCTCACTTTTTATTGTGTATCAATGGAGTACACTTCTTAACTCCAACTTTCAACGCCCAATGTGAAGGAAAGAAGCAAATAATAAATAACACTATCATCGACAGGCGCCGGATCATGCAAGCTACACACTAGTCTTTTGTAATGACAATAGTTGGTTTCTCTACCTTCACATACATGCAATGTTTAAATATTTTAAGCTTACAGATTTATGGTGGCAAGCAATATCAAATCCATGAGAGAAGATCCAATCATGTCGTTAAGTTCCAATTGTAAATCTCTTGAGATAACATATGGCTTATTCACGCATAATAATCCATATGTTCTTTCTTATCGCATTAAATCAAGATTTGACTACTTCATAGGCATCTAGTCGTCCCTTAGTGACCAATCCTAGGCGATATTTATTTTTAGCAGCATAATCGATTTAAACTTGATCATGTAATGAGTGGTGTTTGGATGAACCTTGGCCAACTGAAACGCACACGCAGACAACCACGAGGGAACATGCAAATTGGCGAGAGTGTCCATGATTGAGATCTTACTGTTCTAATTTAAAATTAGTAGGAAAGTATAAACAATGAGAGTACTTTAAATCTTACAAGTGCATTGGTTTTTAAGCGTTCGTGTTGAATTCAGATATTACATGAAAAAGAAATGGACAATTGTCAAAAGAAATTGGGCATGATATATATACGGTTAAAACAATAAACTCACCTTTCCAAAAAAGACCAATGTGCAGTCCTTGTGCCTTGCAGAGGTGGCTCTGAAACCCCAGATGCCCAGCTTCTGTTTGTGATCTAGACAACAATATTATTGTTACTTATCATCTCCTATTAAGTACTCAACATGATGCAATTCCTTGCATAGCTGAGAAATGTTAGGATGACATAGTTGTTTGTTGTGGCCGCGAGAGTGAAATATCGACCATGGGATGAAAATGCGGAACTTGGGAGTTCAGTGATGCCTTCGTGCGTCGTGGTACAAGCTTTCCGTCGCTATGAAAACAACAATGAAGTGAATTATGTGCGCCTTGCAGGTAATAATATTGTAAAATATGTTGCAAAGTTGAGTTTCATCCGTCCTTTGGCCTATGTAACGATTGGAAGATTTTTTGTTGTAAATAATAATAACGGGGACTTGGATGCCTACTTGTTTGACTGACTTCCTTTGTCGGTGTTAGTGGCACTGGCCTCCATGGTATGCCTTGTCCATATAGAGATAGAGGTTTGATTTTGGCTGAGGGTGGCCATGGTGAAGTGTAATTAAAAGGGAGCAGTGTATTTCCAAAGGTGGAGACCGCCATGAGGCCCCTTGTTAGGCTTGAAGATGAATGAAGTTTCTGCTGGTGGATTATGATCATGTGTCTTTCATGGTGTTCGAAAGAATGCTCTGGCAATGAGATTACAACTGTTTGTCCGTTCAGTAATGCTGCTCGAAAGAATGCTCTTGCAATGCAGGACTTCGACCTCTTGAACCAGAACGAGATCAATAGGCTCCTCTTGAACCGGAACAAGTAGTCTCCTGTCCATGACTCAAAACCAATGCAACTACTCACAGGTACTTCGTGGTTTTGGAGCTGGCAATGAGGAGGAGTAGAAGAACTATCCCAATTTGGGAGGAGGAGGAGCACGATCCCAATATTGGATAAAACATATTATTGAAGAACTGCAACTATTCATGCGGTGTAGAAAGCGGTGTTTCAGTGATAATGAAGAGGTCATGAGATAGGAGAACTAAGCATGTCAGACTGGCAGAGTTAATCAATGATAATGAAGAGGCGGTGAGATCAGAGAACTAAGCATGTCATACTGGTAGAGTTAATAGTTAATATGTCAGATTGTTGGAGTTAATATGTCAGATTGTTATTGTTAGACTACTTTAAAGAAACAAGTTAGAGAGCGGTGAGATCTGAGAACTAAGCATGTCAGAGTTAATATGTGTTGTAATCATCAAATAAATGACAGATTGATCGATAAGGTGTCTTTTCCAGTTTACAGTGGAAGTGATAAGGTGGTTTTCTCGGTTGAGGGAAAAACCTATCTCTATATATACCTCACAAAAAGCAAGGTGGTTTGGTAGAAAAGTGATTTGTTAACAAATTTTGGGGAAAACCTATCCCTATATATACCTTCTACGTAATTAATATAAAGATATTTAAGTGCATAAATATACTCACATATTCATAATAGTTACAGCATAAACATAAAAAAAACCCTAAATGTTATTAACTTCATTTGGACTTAGTTACCAATTAAGTGAATGTCCAAATAAATTTAGATGTTACTAATTTCATAGAAAAGATGAAGAGTCGATCTGTTCGAAATGGGATAAGTGGAGAAAGGCAAATGGAACAATAGTGCCAAAACTCATTAGATGATATGTTTGATGGAGGTTAAGAAGGCGGTGTAGAAGGTAGTTGATTCCTGAAGAGGGTCGTGCGGTGCAGCAGATGCAGAGGCGGTGAGCAATATCTTTAATTGACATCAAATCCATCCTATCATACATTTAATTGATGTGTGACTCATAGTTGGTAATATCTTTATTGATGTCAGACTCATAGATATTGCCGAGTAGTATTTTGTATTTTATCAGACAGCGGAGTATTTTACGTTATTTTATGTGTTTTGTATTTAGTATTTAATGTCTGCATATTTTACATTTTACATGTGAGAGCTAGATACTAGCACAGGCACAGCATAATTGTGCTTGATGAACACTAAATATAATTTTAACATAAATTTTAATTGCGGTTTTTAAATAAAATCTGTTATCATATTAAATTTATTAAATCTAATACAAATTGAGTGATCACTGGTGAGGCCAGTGAATGGCGCGGCACTAAGAGCGTAACGTGCCACCAAGCCTTTAAGACCAGCTACTGGCGCGGTACTAAGAGCGTAACGTGCCACCAAGCCTCAGGGTTAAATAAGGTGAATTTCAAATTTATAAGCTGTAAAAAAAATTTAAATTGTTTAATCTTTGTTAATTATTTAGACGTGGTAATCAGCTAGCTATTATAGTAAATTTTAAATATGATTAAGTAAAAGTAAAAAATTAAACATGTAATTGATGTTTTTATAATAGTGAGGAAGTTAGTAGTTGAAATCACAACCATTAATTTATTGGGACGACTAAGAATATTCCATCAATATTTAATTTTGTCTATACAAAACTGATTAAACACTTAAAACCTATTAAATGTACCCATTATCAATAGATGTATGTCTTTCAGCTTAACAAGATGGTTTTAGCTTGTTGACAAGTTTTAAATTGACAAGTTTTATGCTCTCCTGTTAATAAGTTTTTGGGTAAAACATGTCCCTATATATACCTTCTATATCAATATATCTTGGGCATAAATATTTATTATTAATTGATAGTATGATTCCTTTACTTTGTTAGTTGAATTGTAAATAATGTAATATTTATGTTCAGAGTATTATAAGATATTAATAATGTACTTATGAATAATTTTCATTGAATAAAGTTGAAAAATAATTTTAAAAACAAATATTTAGTGTAACCAACCATAAAATACACTATGAATTATTATTGATAATATTGAATAATTTTTATTGATACATGAAAGTTCAATACACCAACAATGGGTAGTAAGGATAATTTTTATTTGATAAATATAAAAGATATTTTAAAAAAGATATTTGATTGAAATATTATTTATTCATTTCATAAATAGTTTTTTAAAAGTATATAATTTTGGTTTTGTCTAACTGTTTTAACATGAAATCATTATTTTTTTGTTGTTTAAAATTTATTTTTAAATGCAAAAATAAATCCAACATGCTGAAAAATTTATAGTTATTATTTATCCAGTCTCAATATGAATATTTGTCTTCGCTTAAGTATTGGTAAGATTGGTAAAAGTATCTGTCTATCCCTATCCCTGCCCCGGTATTGGTAGGTGTATCTATGTCTCTGAGGGAGATGGATCACTGGACCTCTGTCTGATGGGAAAGGCTATGAAGGGACTCAACCGAGAGGGAAGAGGTTATCTCTTTCTTTTATGTAAAGAAAAGGATCGAAACAATTGGATGGTGGGCTTAGGGGTCGTTCATCTATGGGGCTTAGGGGACGTGCCCTCCCCCGACCTTTTGAAATACATCGCTATTGACTAGTAGTTAGCCCCGCTATTAAATAGTATGAATAGTCGTTGTTTCACTTTGATTGATTTTCAGGTTTCAATGCTATTTCTTTATGAGAGAATCAATTCAATAATTAAATAGGGTTGGACTAAGCGTCTCCCCACTATTACAGTAGGGTCTATGTTCCCAGCTGCCTGCTGGTGGTTTTGACCCAAAGTATCAGATGCCGAGTAACAAATAACGGCCATCGTCCGGAAGAACGGACACTTGCCTGCTGTTTAGGCCACAGGGAGGATGTGGCACCGGAACATATAATAATTTCCTACTAAATTTCAATCAAACGTCGCGGGAGAACATTAATTTCTTATAACGTTTAGAATACGGATATAATTTCGTTACGTTGATTAGTTGATGCTTGAGCTGAGTAGGTGAACATTATGGAGAAAAACAACAAAAAATGGGTATGCTGCGTGGGCGTAAAGCTCTACATAAACGGAATGGCAGTGACGGGGTTAAAGCATTCGAATTCTCCCTTATCATATTATAGCGAGCAGGAATGGCTATCGTATCTATCGTCCCGTTGGCTTCCAAATCGTGCCTGCACAAATCGTTGATCAGTTCTAGTCATAAGCTTAAGCCTTCTTGTAGAACAATCCCAACTCTTGGAAAATCTCGGCCAGGGAAATCTGTGATGCCTTCCATGAGCATGAGCTCGCCTGTATCTGATGATGGCGTACAAAGACGCACGGGCGGTTATCATTCCAACCTCTGGAACGATGATATCATGCACTTTCTATCAACGCCTTATGGGGTAATTCGCTTTACATTTCTTCTTCTGCATAATCCTTCTTCGTTTA
>JASDQU010104710.1:180953-193805 GCA_032191745.1 Picea mariana | reverse complement strand
CCTAGAGCCGTGGGTTTGTAGAGTTTATCCCAACTGACCTAGGCCCATGTTTTCCCCTATTTGTGGCCATGCCAGAGGAAGTTCTTCTAAAGATTTATTATTCTTTTTATGACTGTTTGTGGAGATTCCAAAGATGAAAACATGTAGGCCAGAATGTCTTGAAGCACTGATTTCAGGAGGAAGATCCTCGTAGGGAGATTAAGGGTTTTGAAGGTCGAGGAGCTAAGGCGATTGGAGATTGAGAGGATAAGGGAGTTCCAAGAGGTATTTTGAGCTACTGAGTCTGTCAGGGATAATCCAAGGTAATTGGATTGAAGGGAGCATCGAGGGATGTCAAGGAGGCGGGAGATGTGTCATTGGATTGTTGTTGGCGTGTTGAAGAAGAAGAGTTGTGATTTCTCCAGGATGAAGGTGGTTCCAAAGGCATCACTAAATTCTGATAGTATGGTGCAAATTTTGGCAACTTTCATGGCAGTGGGGGTGTTCAAGAGCAAGGTGTTGTCAACAAACTAGCTGTGAGAAGTTGTCGGTTGGAGGTCATAAATAGAAAGACCTTGTAGGGTGTCATTTGCGATTGAGGCAGACAAGTACCACCCCAAACCTTCGTCCAGGATCACAAAGAGGTAAGGGGAGAGTGGGTCGCCTTGGTTGATGTCTCAGGTGGGGGATAAAGGCCTAGAGGGGACACCATTTACTAATATAGAGAAATGGCAGAGGAGGTGAGTTTCATGATCCAGTCTATCCAGTCTGCATTGAACCCAAAGGCTAAAAGGATGGAGTGAATGTATTACCAACTTAGTTTATCAAATGATTTATAGAGGTCAAGTTTTATGATCATACCTAGAGTACGAGTAGTCTTGAGCGAGTGGATGATTTCATGCACCAGGATTACGTTGTCCATGATGTGTCGCCCCTCCACATAACTTGACTATTCCTTGGAGATGATACAAGGGAGTATGGATTTGAGCCTGAGAGTTATGAATTTTGTGATGATATTGTAGATGACTTTGCAGAGCACAATCGTCCGAAATTCCTTTGGCTTGGTGACACACTCTTCTTTAGGAATCAAGGTGAGGAATGTGGCATTAAGAGTTGATAGCACCTTCTTTGAGGTTCTGAAATTCTCCACCAGTGCGCAAACCTCTTCTCGAACCATTGGCCAACAGTAATGGAAGAAATCAGTGGTAAAGCCATCCGGCCCTAGGGCCTTACCTGGGGGCATTTCCTTGATAGCCTAATCAACCTCCTCCTGTGTGATCGGTCTCATGAGGGATTTATTCTGCTCAGTGGAGATGAGGGTTGGGATATGTTGAGTGATTATTTTGATGGTTGGTGTTCTATCAAAAGGAGGTTATGAGAGAAGTTCTTTGTAGTAGGTAACTCTCTCATCTTCAATGTCTGCATGGTCTAGTAAAGTGTTTCCTTGTGAGTCCTCAAGATTTGTAATGTGGTTGATGTACCATTTGTGGATCATGGAGCGATGGAAGAACTTTGTGTTCCCCCCCCTCCTTTAGCCATTGAAACCGACATTTATGCTTCCAAAGAATCTCCTCATGTTTGTGTCGTTCCGCAAGTTGCTTCTTTAGAGTCATTTCCTCCTGTAGCAAGGAATTTGAGTATCCCGAGAAAATGGAATCTTGTTGAATCTCCTCTAGACGTTGTTCAAGGGATTTTTCTGCAAGGAAAATGTCACCAAAAACATTTTTATTCCAGTCCTGGAGCTATAGTTTGAAATTTTATAAGCGTTGTTGGAATTTATACATCGTCGTGCCATGCTCAATTTCTGCATTGGCCCACCAACTACGAGAAAGTTTCGAGAAGTCTGGGTGGGTTAACCAGAATTTCTCAAAGAGGAAGGGTTTGAACATTGGTGTTGTTGTTGTCTCTACCCAAAGCTAGACTGGCCAGTGATCTGAGCCGACCTTTGGTAGGATGTCCGCTTCAATGAGTGGGCCTTCAATAATTATGTTTTTTGAAATTAGAAAATGATCTAGGTGACTAGCAATGCATTGGGTCCATGCTCGTTTGTTGGTCCAGGTAAAGGGGCCATTCCTTGTCTCTATGTCAATTAGAATGAGGCTATCTATAAGGTNATGCAGAAATTGAGCATGGCACACCAACTACGAGAAAGTTTCGAGAAGTCTGGGTGGGTTAACCATAATTTCTCAAAGAGGAAGGGTTTGAACATTGGTGTTGTTGTTGTCTCTACCCAAAGCTAGACTGGCCAGTGATCTGAGCCGACCTTTGGTAGGATGTCCGCTTCAATGAGTGGGCCTTCAATAATTATGTTTTTTGAAATTAGAAAATGATCTAGGTGACTAGCAATGTATTGGGTCCATGCTCGTTTGTTGGTCCAGGTAAAGGGGCCATTCCTTGTCTCTATGTCAATTAGAATGAGGCTATCTATAAGGTGGTGAAACTTGTTACTGTCCTGGTCCAGGTGTTTCAGTCCCCCACTTTTTTCCTCTAGGGTGAGGATGATGTTGAAATCTCCCCCCAAGATCCATCATTCTTGTCCCCTTAGTGTGTTGATGTAAGAAATAATATCTAAGAAGTGATCTTTTTCTTGATTGAGCTTAGGGCCATAGGCATTAGTAATGACTCCTGCTTTGCTAGATCCTATTACTCTGTATTTAATGGTGAGCATTCCCACTATTAAATAGACGGGTTCTAGGATGATTGTGGCTAGATTCCAGAGGATGGTTAATCCCCCTATTGCCCCTTTGGATTCAGTGTAGATGAAATTACAGTGCCTCCAACATATTTTGAATGTTTCTTCTGCCATATTACTTACACTTTTGGTTTTCTGTCAAGGTTTTCTGATTTAACACATTTTCGAAGAATCCTTTGTTTGGATCTTTCGTTGAGACCTCTAATATTCCAAGTGATGATCTTCATCATATTTAATTGCGGGGAGAGTGAAAAAATCCTTCTCAGAGGCAGTGTATTTTCCATGAGTTAATCATGAAGTTGCCTACCTCCTTGATTAGTTATTGTGTCGACTTGTGCTCCCGTCTCTTGCTTTCTTTCTAGTTCTGCTTGGGATCTGGATCGGGATCCAGGTGTATGCCTAGGCGAGAGGTGGCTCCTGTTGTGGAGTCAATGAACACTTTGTGAACTTTTCTGAGTTGTTCCACCGGAATGAATTGTAGTTCTTTCTGGTTGAAAGCATCCTCCAACTTATCGAGGTAGATGTCTTCAAGCTCCTTTTCATCTATCTACATTATGATGTCACTGCCATCGTGTTTTGGGATTTTTCCTGGCATTGTGTAAGCTTGGGGATTCTGGCTTGAGATCTATTCTAAAATTGGATCAAGGGTTTGCTTATCCTTACCGGTTCCTTTGCCTGGTTCTATAGTTTTGTGGGGTTTTTCAACCTCCTATGTGTCTAGTAGTTTGTTTAGAGCATTGAAGGAGTTTATAGTTGGGATCTGCTTGTTCACTGTCTACATGGATTTTTTTGATGTGTGCCTCTAGCGTCCCTGCACATGGGTAAAACCATCTTGCTATGTTTCTTTTGTTGTTGGTCGAGTTGGTGCATTGAGGGGGCAGTCTCTGAATATATGCCCATGTTCATGACATTTTCGGCATCTGAAGGGGATGTGTTCAAAGTCTATGTCCATTATTCATCTTGATACTCTTTGGTAATAGATCCTGGTAGGGCTTTAGTAAATATAGATTCTTTCATAGGAAGTGTATTTTCACTGCTTCGTGGCCTCTGAGGATTTGACATACCTTCCTAGCGTGTTTCCAATTCCCATCAGGATTTCCTCGAGCCAGAACTCCTAGGGGAGGGAGTACAGGCTTATCTAGACCGAGGCACAAGCAAAGTTCTCTTTTTCCCAGGCAGAAGTAATCTGTCCAAAACTAAAGATATAATCCAACCAAGTTGTAGAAGTAGGGACCATTTTCAAAACGCTTATCCTTATCCTCCAAGCTGTAGAATATGATTGTGAGGAATCCTTTCGATCTTAGTTGCAGTTCATAGTCACCTTTCGGATCCCACCAGTGCTTGATCCCTTCCATGAGATCCTTCTCGGATTGCCAAATCCCTAAAACATTTCCTATCAAAGCGTGATCTTTCATAAACTGTGTATTTTCTCTTACCCTTGTGGATTTTATTACATATTTTTGTGTTGTTGGTTCTTATGGTATGCATTTACCTGGTACCCAATTCTAATATGCCTTTGGATGCGACAACTCGACTTCTATGTCCATACTTTTCCTAGGGCTTTGTTCTTCTTGTAGCAGGGGTTCTCTGACGTGCAGCAGTGGTTCAAAGGAGGGTCATCAGGCCCTGAATCCATCCTTATCATTTGTTGTGGCATTCATGTATAAGGGGTTTTTCACGCCTTCGTCCGAGGTCATGTTGCGTGGGCATGACCGACTAGGAGTGTAGGTACAGTGTTGCGCAGTTTGGTGCAGAGGAGGGCCTAATGCCGCAGTGGATAGTGCATGCAACCTGTAGACACCCTAGTTCATGGAAACCCTAGTAGAGCTCTAACCTCAACCATCAATCGTAACAAGTCATGACCACTAAAACAATACTTTTGAAAATTATGCTAAATTCTAAATTAGAAATCCTAAAAAATAAATCAAAACTAAAAAACTTTAATTCCCTAAATCCAACAACTAACAGAAATTTACTGCACAATTAGACTGCTAGTATACATAATAATAACAATGTTACTTCTAGTAACGTGGCAGTACGGCACCCTCCCTGCTCATTTACTTTTATTCCTGGATGCTTCAATGCGCTACAACCACCTCCCTGCAGACTGAGTATAATCCAGGCCTATATTTTATACCCGTAACCTTATAGTGCACATACCTACTAGCGTTTTTGACGGGTAATCCACACGGTTACAGGGCAATTTGACACGTTAATGATTTCGATCCAAGTCAGCGATGAAGTGTGAATTTTTATAGTGACATGTTAAATACGAGTTGCAGGACTAAATACAGTTGGTAGCTAGTCAAATTCTAGGCCTGGCTACGACAGTGAGACTTGATTCCACCCTAGATCGGAACTTGAAAGGGGGAATTCCAGTATTGTGGGAATAGGAAGCATGAGAGGGAATTGGGAGCTGTTGTATCTATAATAATAAAATAGAGTGGTGATGTCACAATTTCCGATGGCAAGAAACAACGAGAACCAATTGCTTCCTGGAAACCCCATTCGTAGGGCCCTGCCAGATCTAAGGAAGTAAATTTGTCGGGTGGGCCGAAAGCTTGATTGGCCTATATAGGTGCGTGGGATCTATAGTTGGCTCATTGTAATCAGTCCCGTCCATCATCCCAATCATAGTTTTTCTAGGGTTTAATAAATTTTGTTTAAATTTTATGTTTATTTTTAACATAATGATAAAATTAAATATACTTTCATTTAAATATGGAAAAATTAAAAATGTAAGGTTATTATAATTTTAATAAATTAGATAATATCTAAAACTAATAATGAAATTATCTTATATAATTAAATAATATTCATTTTCAATTTTTTTTAATTACAAATTTTACAATTTTCTCGTTCCATGTTTCATGTTGTTTATGGGTTAGTTCAATGCTGAGTTTCAATATGGAGATTTTGTTAATTTGATTTTTTGATTTTGACAATAATTATTTTGGTTTTTAAATTCAAAATGTGAGAAAAATAGTTTTTCAATTTTTTTTAATTACAAATTTTACAATTTTCTCGTTCCACGTTTCATGTTGTTTATGGGTTAGTTCAATGTTGATTTTCAATATAGAGATTTTGTTAATTTGATTTTTTGATTTTGACAATAATTATTTTGGTTTTTAAATTCAAAATGTGAGAAAAATAGTTTTGATTAACTACATTAATATTTATAAAAGAAAATTAAGAGCACAACTATGAATAGGTACTTGATGTATAAGAACAAGATAAACAATATGGATGTCAAGAGGCTTCCCAAAATTGTTTTAGACTCTATCCAAAATCATCAGTGGTTCAAGGGGGGATGGCATAATGATGTCGAGCTAAATAATTAGGGAATAAAAGAAGATGTTGTTTTGGAGAAGCGTAGTCTAAACGTTCACAATTGTTGGTGAAATCACAATTGCTTTTTGCTTAAAATCAAATTTTGAATGCATAATGGATTTAGGGCCCTAAAACTCCCTTTGAGTTGTGCATATTTAACAATTAAAATATGCAATTCAAGCAATTTCTATCTGGATTTCAGGTAAAATTGGTTGGAAAATATCACTCGAAAAGGGTAAAAATGTAGAATGTTTAGATTACATCTTTTGTAGAATATCAATGATATTAAAAATATTGTTCAAGATAAATTTAAGGAGTCTATGGCGTGATAAAGAATTAGAGGATAAAAGAAAATTAAGATATTATAAGTAGGTGGTTAACCCTAATCTTTAAGATCAAAGATATCTCTCTATTTTCACTAGCTTTAAAAAGATAACCAATGTTGCTAAAATAAGAATTATTTCTCATGAAGTGAGAGTGGGAATTGGAAAATCCCCAAAACACCATGGCATGAAAGAATTTGTCACCTTTGTGACACCAAGTGTTAGGTTCATAACCTCCCTAACCCCTCAAGTAAATAGAATAATATGTTTTCTATGTACTAAAGTTCGACATTAGTAAATAAGGCCTATGTAATAATGTGAACATGTCTAATGTAAGAAGACTTAATATAAGGTTATGCTTCTAGAAAGATATTCCTCTAGAATGTTCTCTAGAAGATTTAAATAGTATAAATAAGACTAGAAGCATGGAAGAGTTTTTTCTTGAGAATTATTTTATAATTGAGCTCTACTACGTTGGAGGTTTTCCCTCTATTGGAGTTACTTCACACACACCTAGGATTTATTTTTCCTAAGTTTATTTCTTGTTTATTATTCATAATTAGTCATTATCCAGTCTCCTATATTTTAGGGGAGAATATTCCACCTAGAGAATATTCTCTTTCAGTTGACACTTCAGTTTGACTAGTTGAGTTGAGTTTAGATGTTGCATTGGGATTATCACCATGCAACATAGGGATCATCACCATGATAATTCGACCTTGCCTTGGTATCATCACCAAAGTGGCGCATTAGCCTTGATTCCCTGACTTAACTCCTCACTACTCCCTGTCCAGTCAGTTAACTGAAGACTAGTTGACTAGTTAACTCAACTAGGTGGCAGTTCACTCCCGTAACTGCCTGAGAGACTAGAATAGGTGGCAGTTCACTCCTGTAATTGCTGGTGTGTGTCTAGATCACTCTAGACCACCACTATTACGCATTGGTTCACCTCAAGTTGAACTCATTGAGATATACATAGTATATCATGTGTAAATTATTCATTATACACAATAGTTAATGATAATTCTTCCATTCTTTCTCTCCTTATTCTTTCTCCAATTCTCTCTGCAAATGTGTGTATTATTGTTTAGCTAGATCTATTCTGTGAAGGTTCAACACATTTACATGGTATCAAAGCCGACGGACTTCTAAGAAAAAGCTACACCAAATTTTTTTGCAGGTACAAATGATTGAAGATAGCGAAAAGATGGAATTCCAAAAAGAATTCATTCTTACACCTTACAACTATTTTGCATGTAAGGAGAAAATAACCATACATCTCTGATCCAGAGGGTTGTATAGGTTAACCATGAATACATATACAAAACCGACATCATCCATAGAAAAATCCAAGTACTTAAATCGCATGGATGAGGCACTCGGAACAATTTGCAGTCTTATCTCTCCCGATATCCTTTTTCACATATCTTCCTGTAAGACTCCCAATGAAGCCTAGAAAATCTTAGAAGGGATTTTTGGCAAACAAGATGAGACGAGGGGAGACATGCTGGAGGTGGATATGTAAACATTGGATCCAAAAATCTTCGACAATATCCAAGATTTCTTTACAAAATTCAAGGATTTACTATTGCAACTCAAATCTTGCGGGGTTGATAAATCGGTAGAGGAGAAACAAATGGTTCTCACCATTATCTCCAAGCTTGGTCCTAAATTATCTGTATTTGTATCCACATTCCATACTGTCAAATTCGCCTCTGGAGCCACCTGGAATATGCCTTCTCCTGAGGACTTTATTGAATCCCTGACACAAGAGCAAACCAAGCTCATCAACATGGGTGCAATCAAAGGCCCAAGGGTGCATGCACTCACTGTGTGTAATGTTCCTGACTTGGCTAGTCTAGGAAATGCTGCTAATGTGTGTGTAGGATTAATCGTTTACAACATATAAATGATCATACAAATAACAAATGCGACAAAAGACTGCAGAGTTTATATTATGATATCTCTGTGGATTACAAAATGGTCAAATGCGGCTGAATAAAATGACAATAATCGACTAGATAAATAAACAAAGGATCTTAGCTGGAATACAAATAAGAAAATAAAATATAATACCCAGAATATGGGAACAATGCGGAATCAATGGATGCACTGGGACTATGGTATCTCTGATGGTAACTGCTCGAAGTCTGGAAAGTTTTCCATGGGAGTTGTACTTCTCGGAATGGCCTAGAAACTATCCCAAATGATGCGCCTTGCCCTAGTCCTCAATACTGGTAAATTTTAGACCCTTCTGCTGGTGAGTTTGGACCCCAGATGGATCCCCCTAGGGGAATGCGCCCCTCTTTCTCTGTCAAAATGCATCCTAGTTATTCTACCGTTAGAATCAGATGATATGTGTCTCAAAATGACCGCCTTGGTCTACTGGGAAATGGGTCAGAAGGGTTTCCCTAAATATGGCCTGATACTCCCTCTAGAACCCCAAATGTATCTGCCAAAAGTGTCACATGTCCAAGTTTGGAAAATGCGCCCCAGTTGATTCCTCCGTTGGAATATGATGAGGAACCAAGAAAAAGATGCGCCTTTCCTTCCTCTCAAATGGGTCAGAGGGAAATCTTGAAATTCTCCCTGGATGGGATAAGTCGACTAAAAACCCTCTCAGAAGCTGCACCCTCACTCTGGTTGAATGCGCCCTTGCTGCTGAACACTGTGTAATTGTTGTTGAAGAATGATGGAAGACTTGAATGATCTCCCCAGTGACTAGGGTGTGTCTCTCAACACCAAAATCAACCAACTGGTGTCTTCCTCCTGGAATCCACTAAACTACCTCTCCTGAGATGCGCCTCTTCTCCTCAATGACAAGTCATAATCTGCATAATGATGAATTAGGTCACTAACCCTTCCTTTATAGCTTTCCAAAACCCTAAATCACTACTGAAACCCTAATTCACTGTTGACTTCCAAAACCCTAAATCACTGCTGAAACCCTAATTCATTGTTGACTTCTATTTTTAGCCCATACTAACTTAAAAGCNCACTGCTGAAACCCTAATTCATTGTTGACTTCTATTTTTAGCCCATACTGAATTAAAAGCGCTTTTTACCCTTTTTAGCTCAATGTCACTTTCTGAATATAACATCGGTGACTAAAGTGACCTCTAGTAACCCTGTTTACCCCTTTCTGGCCCTGGCTATAGTCTAACAAGGCGGTTTAGACCATTAAGCCTCCTCTCTAGAGCTCCTATTTGGAAAGGGACATTATAGTCCTCCCTTCCAGAAATTTCTTGTCCTCAAGCAATACCAGTCCAGGGTGCTGCAACACCTGCTCGCTCTCCCAAGTAGTGTCCTCTACTAGAATCCCTCTCCATCTGATCAAACACTCTCTGATGACCCTGCTCCTCAGTTTCCTCTCCCAAAACTCCAAAACCTCCTCCAGAACTAACTCCAACTGTCCCTCCTCATCCAATGGGGGAAGCTCCTCTGATGTGCTAATGAATTGTCCCACTGCATTTTTTAAGCAAGACACATGGAAGACGTTATGAATATTGCTCCCCTTTGGAAGCTCTAGCTTGTAAGCAACCTCGCCTACTCGATGCATGATCCTGTAAGGACCATAAAATCCGGGCTTTAGCTTCTCGGCCCCACTCTTCTTCAGATATGATTGTTTGTAGGGTTGGAGTCTCAAGAAAACCAAATCTCCAACCTCAAAGTTGCGCTCTATCCTGTGCCTGTCTGCACTTATCTTCTGTCGGTTTTGTGTCATCTGCAGGTTCTCTTTCAACAACTTGAGAATCTCCTGACTCTCTATGATCCAATCCTTGGCCTTGGGAGCTCTGATCTCCCCGAAGACCAAGTCTACCAAAGTGGGAGCATCATATCCATACAATGCTTGAAAGGGTGTCATACCAATGGACATGTGGAAGGTGGTGTTGTAGCAATGTTCTCCTAAATGTAACCACTTTACCCATGTTCTCTGTTGTCCTCCTACATAGTTTCTCAAATACCCTTCAACCCACTTGTTGACAATATCGGTCTTCCCATCTGTCTAAGGGTGATAGATGGTGCTAGGTGTCAACTCCATCCCCACTAACCAAAACAACTCTCTCTAGAATGTCCCTATGAACCGATTGTCCCTGTCACTGGCGATTTTCTTCAACAACCCATGAATTCTGAATATCTCTCTGAAGAAAAGCTCGGCTACCTGAACTGCATTGTACTCTGTCGGTATGGCATAGAAGTGAGCAAACTTGGTCAATTTGTCGACCACTACATAGATACAGTCCTTACTCTGGACCTTGGGTAGACCTATGATGAAGTCCATAGATATACTCTCTTATTTCTTCTCTGGAATGGGGAGTGCCTGAAGTAGCCCTACTGGAAGAGCATGCTCTGACTTGTTCTACTAGAAATTTACACACTCGATGACGTGTCTCATAACGGCCTATTTGAGGCCCTTCCATGAGAACCTCTCTCTGATCTATCTATAGGTATTGAAAAACCCCTGATGGCCTGCTAGAGGTGAATCATGAACTGCGGTGAGGATCTTCTTCTTGAGCCATTAATCTGGCACCAAGTAGACTCTATCCTTGTAAAATATGACATCGTTAATGACCCTATACCAGTCATATTGTATCTTCCCATCCATCACCTCACAAGCGAACTTGTTCTTGGAATATTCCACTAACAAGTGGGATTTCCAATCTGCTGAAATCTCCATCAAAGAACATGTCGCAGGTCTCCTCGATAGTGAATCAGACACAATGTTCTTCTTCCCCTTGACATATTCTATGTCAAAGTCGAATGCTTGTACCTTTTTCACCCATTTCTGTTGGTACTCACTGAGGTCCTTCTGCTCAAGGAAATACTTCAAATTGTTGTGATCGGTCTTGACCATGAATTTGCTGCCCACCAAATATTGTCTGAAATTGGTCAAGGCATGCATGATTGCCAACATTTCCTTATCATAAAGGGAGTACAATGTCTCAGGCTGACTAAGCTTCCGGATCTCGAATATAATGGGGTGTCCTCCTTGCGTCAAAACTACACCGATCCCTTTGTCGGATGTGTCACACTCTAGTACAAATGGAAAAGTGAACTCTGGTAGTGCCAACACTAGACAAGTGCCCATGAATTCCTTCATGTGATCAAAGGCTTCCTATGATTTCTCGGTCCATATGAAGGCCCCATGCTTGGTAATATCTGTCAACGGTGCTCCAAGCTGAGAAAAACCCTAGAAGAACCACCTATAATAGTTGCACAGCTCGAAGAACTCCTCAATTCTGTCATGTTCCTGGGCGTCGGCCAATCCAGAATGGCCCTGATATTCTCTTGGTGCACCTGTACCCCCTGTGCACTGATGATGTGTCCCAAGTAAAGAAAATCTTTCATACCAAACTTGCACTTGGACTCTTTGGCATATAATGACTGTGCCTCCATGATGCTCAATACCTCATCCAGGTGCCTCATATGCTCTTGCCATGACCGACTATATATCAATATGTCATCGAAAAAAACCAAGACTGATTTCCTTAATTGATCCCTGAATATATGGTTCATACAAGACTAGAATGTAGCGGGTGCATTGGTTAGCCCAAATTGCATAACCAAGAACTCGAAGTTTCCAAAATGACATCGAAATTTTGTCTTCTCTATGTCCTGCTCTCAGATGTTGATATGATGATATCCAGAGCATAGATCAATCTTTGAGAAGAAAACTGCCCCATGCAGTTCATCCATCAACTCGTCAATGCGTGGGATAGGGTACTGGTTCTTGATGGTTTTCTTTTTCAAGGCTCGATAATCAATGCACATCCTCATGGTGCCATCCTTCTTTAGAACTAAGACAACTGAAGAAGCAAATGGGCTGTTTCTCGGTCTGATGTGTCCCATTGCCAACAATTCCTTGTTTTCTTTCTCTATCTCATCCTTGAACCTTCTAGGATGATGATAGGGGGGCATGATCATATGTTTGGCCCCCTCCTCCAAATCAATGGTGTGCTCAAACCCCTTGTCCCTGGTAGAATTGCCTCAAAGACCTGTTGATGTCATCCCAATAAATCCTTGATCTCTGTATGGTACTTTTTTCGACCCTCTGAATACTTCCGCATAGTGATCAAACACTTGGTGACATATGCTACTTCCCCATGTCTGAATATCCTCTCCATCCTCTTGGCTGAAACTGTCCTGGGTGCTCCTGTCGACATACCTCTTAGAACAACCTTCTTCCCATCATGGTCTCTGAGTCCCATCTCCAAGATTTGGTAATTGGTGGTGATTTTTCCTAAGGTAATAATCCACTGGACTCCCAACACCACATCTGTGTCAGATAGGTCAACCACATAAAATGTATCTCCCAATGTATAGTTACCTAACTTTACCTCCAAGTCTAGAACTCTATCTATACACTCCACTGTGTGGCCATCTGCTACTGCAACATCAAACCCCTCAAACTCCTCTATCTGAAGTGCCCGTCTCGATACTAGTGAAGTGTTGATGAAGTTGTGGGTGGCCCCACCATCTATCAGGGTGATTTCCTGTTTCCCCTAAATAGTCCCTCTTATCCGAAGC